>JAWPHD010007134.1:0-133710 GCA_037043455.1 Cyrtodaria siliqua
GTCTAAGGTTCATTATTGTATTGAACCAACAGATCACTCAAGGTCATCTGAGATATAGTACTAGATACCTGGTTATATTAAAACCTACAGAACGCTTAGTGCGAGCTGGAGTATCTTTATTTAAGTACTTTTATTAATTTGAAGGTTCATTATTGTATTTAACCAACAGATCACTCAAGGTCATCTGAGATATAGTACTAGATACCAGGTTATATTAAAACCTACAGAACGCTTAGTGCGAGCTGGAGTATCTTTATTTAAGTACTTTTATTAATTTGAAGGTTCAATGCTTGTGTTGAACCCATGAGACGCTTATAGCAGTCTGATCCGATATTTTTTATATAGGACTGAGACAAGATGTTTATGCAATTAGCTTCAAATAGCTCAAGGATACATACTTCACCACTTACTGTGTTACTAACTGCCTATCCAGCAGTGGAAGGGAAGGTGTGAATAACTTCCTTCACAAGTACACTGCAAAACCATATTTCATATTAGTCAATGCGATCTACAATTAATGCATCAATTAGTAGTTAACTAACCATGATATAGCCTGTATATGTATCGAAACAATATACTTTTTTGCTCTTATTCCTAAAATTATTAAACCATAATCCTTATTTCATATGTTTTAATCATATGTTTGTCCAGATTTTAAATCTATGATCTGCAATCTCAGTTATAACTAACTGTATGTGCAAATTATTAGGATAATCATATTATTCTATGAATTAGCATTAATATGCTAAGTAGGAAATACAATTGGATAAAGGAAAACAATAGTCAATATATGTTGTATGCATTATTCAATGGTAATGATTAATGATTAAATACTCATTTAGAACAATAACCATCAAATGAAATTGAAATTTCACAACCTTAGTAGAGTGTATATACACTTTAATCATAAATAATGTATTGTGTCTAAGCATTTACAATTCATACTTTACTGTATGCTGATACTGTAATCATTTGTAGTTCATACTTTACAGTAAGCTACATTATGGATATATCCGAAACACTTGATGCCATTAAAATAACCTTTTCAAGTTCTAGATTATGTCTGTCTTGTAATTCAGTAGATCTTAAATGGCTTTTGTTTTTTCAAGATGGATGTAAAAATTATGCCGCCCTTTGGGTATTTAAAATTAACAAACTCCAAATTATATATCAGAACTGTTAAACTTTCCTAGCAATGACGGTTGGTTGAATGGTGTTTCACTACATTTCAGCATATTATAGCAAGGAAACCTATATGAAATCCGAAATGATATTGCTCTACTTAGCCTCGGACACCCGGCCCGCTTCTGATTTCTTCGTTACGCTGTGCTAAACGGATGCAGAACCAGGGCCTGTAGCCTCGGTCACCCGGCCCGCTTCTGATTTCTTCGTTACGCTATGCTACACGGATCCAGAACCACGATATCTGCAAGTAAGACATATGCATGATACGGTCTAGCTGGCCGAGACTACAGGGCCTCGGGAAACTACGACGTTTAAAATCGCCCTCTCATTTTCGGCGATTTTAGCGAGATTTTGAGGGATTCAACGAGACTTTCAAAACACTGATTTCTAAATTAATTTCATAATAATTTCTTACTTTCAGCTTTTGAGAAGCAGCATGTGACGTCAAAAATGGTAACAGGTGCATCAACAATTGACGTTGTACGTTTATTTACAACATGACGTCACGCAAACGTCAACTTTATGCACGTAAAAAAAACGCGCGAATAACTAGTGGGGCGCGCTTTAATTGGCCTAATCTGCCCAGACCGATATCTGCAAGTAAGACATATGCATGATACGGTCTAGCTGGCCGAGACTATGCTCTACTCAACCCAATAACAAATTATCCGTTTCAGTTAATTGTTACTTTCAGTTGTTTTAGTTTTCAATTTTGGAACAATGTACCAATGACCATACATTTAATTCAACAAGTATGAACTGTTCTTACAAAATACCTTCGTTTAAATGAAATGTGTCTGTCGAGTGTAACTTCGCTCAGTGGAAATAATATTTAATTTGGTTTGTTGGCATGAAGTGCATTGATGATATGACGTGCTATTGTGTTGTTTATTTATGATATATGTTTTGTTTTCTGTTTGTTTACAGAATGCCACATTGTAAACACCACCACTCTGTGCCAAAGGGAGCTCTAGTCGTAGGGCGATAACTTAGTTGTCAAACAGACGTGTGTGTGTCTCTGGTACGATAAATTGTATCACCTATTCATATAATTCCATTTTGTTTTAAGCAGTTGAATTAATTTGTATTTTATAGTCGCACCAACGACTACAATTTTCATGCACAGACGGGCACCTGGGTAGAATCACCGACGTTCCGTAAGCCAGCTGGATAGCTTTCTCACATACAGATTTCTGAGCCAATGAGAGATCGAACCAACAGCAGTGAGGGACAAGTGATTTCAAGTCAGGGACTCTAACCACTCGGCCACGGAAACACCTCTGCTGAAACCTACCCTAATGGTATAATCACTTTAAATGTGTTACGTGTTTCTAAACTATTGTTTGGGACTCTTGTTTCAGGAAAAAAAAGTGTATTCTAAAGACAAAATGCAGCTAGTTCCTAAATAAAATGTGTATAAGTGAATATACATTAAGTGGTAAATGAAAATACCTTACTTTTCAAAATCTGTTGAGAAATAAAAGATGTCATGTGCGAAAGTGTTTTTTTGACAAGGCGTTTTCTGCTGCACCAAAATTTAAAAATATGTTTGTGTTATAATTGGACTCCAAAATGGTTTTAATGTGTTGGATAAATGTAAATTAAGACTGAAAGTTGTATAGCAAAGTATTAAGGATAACCGAAGTTATTTGAGATTTCTCCTGTCCCAAACAACAAGCCCGAATTTGCATGGAAAAAGTCCCACCAAAAAGCATTTTGGCTATAAAATATTTATTTCTCAAGCCAAAATTTACATGGAAAAGGTCCCACCAAAAGCATTTTGGCTATAAAAAAAACATTTATTTCTCAACCGATTTTCTAAACTACGGCTTTTATATTTACAGTTTTAAGGATATACAAGCTAAAAAACCTTTGGCTGAAACAAGCGCCCCGAACAATAGTGTCCATTATATAGTAAAATGGCATACAGAGATACAGCACAGATACGACAATGATAATTATTAAGCATATAGTTTACTGACTGCACTTATGTTATTGAACTTAATCAGTAGTGTTATTTCTGAGAGTTTGGGATCATCAAGCTTAATCTGTTAAGACGGTGACAGTGGGCGTGAGTGGTATTGCAAATTATATAGCCAGGGGCATAGCTAGTGTACGTGTACGCAAGAGAGACAGTCAAGAGAGTCAGAGGTATGTCCCCCTGTATATATATATATAATGTTATTCGTCGATACTCTGTGATGCATTTTGGGAGTATTTCCTAAGTTTTAAAACCTATTTCCAATGTTGAAGGTTTAGTTTAACTGTGTTAGTTTAAATTTATTTAGTTTTACATCGAATGTAACGAAAGCTCTCTAAACGTATTTTAATCACTATCGATGACTTCCTTGTTAGAACCAGTACTACGCAAATGCAGATAAAGTGTCCTGCTCGGGGACACAACACATATGGTCACATGTGATCATACCCAGGACCCTTCGATTCTGTGTCCGACGCTCTACCACTAGACCACAGTGCTCCACTATTGTTAATGGTCTTTACGTAGAAAATAGCAAATGCGGTAAACCTCTATAGTGGTAATTGTGGTTTCCAAAATAGTACAATTCGGGATTATTTACATTTCGATAAGTCTAAGACTTTCATTGTCTGCGAGTGTTGAAACTGATGTTGAAAGTAGGTATTAATATAATTTACTTTTATAGACCTATTGATATAATTATTATTCCAAAAAACATCTCTATTCCAGTAGCACATTCCCGTTACTGCCAAAGAGGAATTAACCCACGTGGCTTGAGCCTTTACATGTCCCTCCACCAGTGTCCCTAAAGTATCAGCAGTTTCTATCATTTTAATATCGTATAAGAGTAAGTACTTTTAGAAGAATAAGATGTTCTAGAAGTATTTTCTGTTTCCCTATCTTGCGCTCCCAGACACTATAACACTTCATTGAGTACTTGCATTGTGGCTTTCTAGGCTTTTTCTTTTTATATTCATATATACATGATCATCTGTGTTATACTGCCTATTAATGCTGCCTAGGTTGGTAGAGTATATAGTATAGTGGGAATTTATTTACACTGTCCCGTTTTATTGGGATGACCATAGGGGAAGTGAGGTTTGGTGCACCCTAGAACCTGCTTTTTGGCACTGACCATTCCAAGGCAGTAGTTGTATTGTCAGCGTGTGCGTTCATGATGTCACTGACTTTGTTTCTTATTCAAAATGTAACTCTTGTTTGTTTTAATGCGCCGTGTTGACGGTGTTCTGTAAAAACTACTTTTCCGGTTCGACTTTTAAACCTACTTTTAGTAAGAAAGATGGAAGTATCTTGCAGAAATATTAGCAGAATTTGGACCCTTTTTGGAATACATCTTATTTATATTATCGAATATACTTAATCAAATCAACTTGTTGACACAATACAATATTTGTATCACAATATGTCAAAAGTGATAGATGTACGACGTCACTGCGTGATTCGTTTTCGGTATAACAAACACATCAACAGTACAATTAACAGAAAACTGGGTCAATAATTATTTCTGTCAAGACCACGAACAGCAGATATATATACTGAATCGAAAAGTACCACCTCATAAAAGCTTTCACACCCATGGTTTTCACATCATTAAAAAGGGCAGTATCTGTCATCTAATGCCAATTTACTAGGAGTATATTGTCTACATGTAAATGGATGGAAGAGAGAAAACATCTTAAAGCTACAAAGTCCCTATATCAATCGATTTCTTCTTTGTAGGCGTGTCTTTATTTGTAACTTCATGTTCACCAGCTCATGTCGAAATCGGGTATTTAAGCGAGCAAATATAGCGAAGGAAATCATTTACTGTATATACATTGACCAGTGCACATCCTACCTATACACAGGTAACAGTAATTTTTACAAAAAGAAAATTTAGCTTCTTTCGGGGCTCGAACACACGACCTTCTGATTTAAAGTCCTGTGCTCTAACCACTGAACTACAACGCTACTTGAGAAAATAGTATACCAACTACCATATATTATGAGGCAAAATAACTTAACATATTTGAACGCAACTAATGATGGATCAATAAATATGCAGTCCATATTGTCGCACGTGTATATTAACATTGCCTGGTGTAATACTGTATCTTATCAATATGAAACTAATACTTCGCCTCAAATCAACCATATCTCGACTTGTTATTTAGCGCTTGATGAGTTTGTGTGCGCGCTCTTGTTATTACGTAATGCCTATTTAGTGTTTAAAATGCTACAAAATACCAATAAATAGCAGTGGTCTAAAGGTTCAGCGTACATCTTTCAAAACTTACAAGTGCAAGGCTGTGGTTCAGATCCCATTCCGGGCAACTATTTTTTTATCACATATATTTTGGAGCAATATATTTATCGATGTTACCTGTACGGAGGCTAAATAAAAATGTGAAATTTTACGTATCGATTTCTCCTTATATACCGACTTTTGGGGTGTTCGTCGATTTGAAACTACTTCACACGTGACTCATTCATATTCATTAGTTATTACCAGTTAAAATAAGGACTGTACAGCTTTAACGTGGTAATGATAAGAACAATATACATATTCACAGTTTTTAAATGTTTGTATTTTATTTTAAGCTTGAAATTGAAATACATTGTTCACAAATTATAACATTATCATGTGTACAAATCAATGATGTAAGAAGAATCGTGGAGCATACATTGCATTTTAATAGCCAATCAAATACCGACTGACACATTTAAATAGCCAATCAAATAGTGACCGACACATTTAAATAGCCAATCAAATAGTGACTGACACATTTTAATAGCCAATCGAATACTGACTGACACATTTTAATAGCCAATCAAATACTGACTGACACATTTAAATAGCCAATCAAATAGTGACCGACACATTTAAATAGCCAATCAAATAGTGACTGACACATTTTAATAGCCAATCAAATACTGACTGACACATTTAAATAGCCAATCAAATAGTAACCGACACATTTAAATAGCCAATCAAATAGTGACTGACACATTTTAATAGCCAATCAAATACTGACTGACACATTTTAATAGCCAATCAAATACTGACTGACACATTTTAATAGCCAATCAAATACTGACTGACACATTTTAATAGCCAATCAAATACTGACTGACACATTTTAATCGTGGAGCATACATTGCATTTTAATAGCCAATCAAATATCTACTGATACATTCTAATAGCCAATCAAATACCGACTGATACTTTCTAAACAGTTTAGTAGTCAATCAAATATGCAACAAGTATATACCATGTGCATGGTATGTCATCCAAAAGTGTAACACAAACCTAATAACAAACTAGAACTACCACTTTGAACACTGTTGAAGTTAAAGGCACATGAAGTTCATTATACAATATTAGAGTGAAAAATTCTAAGTCAAACGAAGGGCCATTATTCTGTAATATATGTGGCAATCAACAATGTGTGAATTAGAGGGAAATAATTATGGTCATCATTTGTTATGTGTATTATACAATAGCATGGTGGACATTTTTAAGTCAAACAAAGGGCCATAATTAATTCTGTAATAATTAGGCAATCAAAAATGTGTGATATAGAGGGACATGAGGTCATCAGTTACTATGTGTATATGAAGTCTGAGAACAATCCATTTGAAACTCTTCGAGAAAAATGGACAGTAAGTGGCCCTATTCGTTATTCTTGCTCAGGAACTACATCTAATATTTAAAGCAAATGTTATTGCACTTGTATAAACAAATAATGAATCATGTATTATTTACAATTTACACTATTTACAATATTTACAACCTTTTTTTTTGCTGGAGGGTGGGTAGGCCGGTTGGGGTGATTTGTTTTTTGCTTCTATAATAAAATATAATTATTTCTTTACTATAAGAATGGAATGGTTTAACTTCCCTCTTGCATTAAATTCAAAACATTAAATCTATAGTATCACAACTTCTAGCCTAGTAGTTTACATTCCTAACATGTACTACAACATTCCAACTCTGACAATTTAATTGTATTTAACTTATATACAATATTTTAACAGAACATACAGGAGCACACATTCGAGGACCTTAAAGCATTCTACTGTGTTAAAGCAACCTTATTTGAACACCCTTCTGTGATATATAATGCTGAATACCTGTCAGATGAATTAGGCTTTTACGGCGCAATAACATAAAAAGGTTATATGGCACCAACAAGAATGAACATTCCAAACCCACTCCTCATTTACATCCAGATAAAAAAATATGCAGAATTGGCCAAGAACTTTTTCACCTGGAGAACTACAGAGTTGCTGCAAATTGTATTGTAAACACTCAGTTTTTCGCTGGAGCCATGATCATTGTTTTCTGCCACATCTGAAACAATACAGGGACAATGATGAAGATTAGGGGTGGGTGTCGGTGTGGGGGAAGCGATCAGAAAAAGAGGCATCTCTCTTCATACTACATGAAACATATCTTGGTATGAAATTCATATGTTTTAGATATGTTTTACATATGTATTCCACATATGTATTTCATATGAAAGTAACACATGTATAATACATATGAAAAATATTTCTTACTAAATAACATTAACACTTAAACAGATTGTTTATCCATTTCTGCAATGTTTATTTTTTATGTATACATTTCATATGTGCCACATGTGTATAATATTAACATGAACAATATATGTGGTACATATGTGCCACATATGTGCCACATATGTATCATTTAAATATGTGGCACATACATAAATAACATGATGCACCAATGAAAGTAACTTGCAAATAATAAGTAAGTAACACATATGTGGCACACGTCACAACATTTTTCCTGTATACAAGCATCATTTACAAGGCTTTTTTACTGATAATTTCCTATTGCTGAGATGTTGAGATTTAACCTTATTTTCAGTAGCTGATAACATTTGTGCTACTCAGTTTTAATCCTAAGGTTTTATAGTGAAATAAAAAACTTTGGCAGAGTAAAAAGACGATAATTTTAAAGAATCGATTTTGAAAGATACATATATTTAATCAATTTGCATCAATCATCAGGAAATATACAGGATTTTAAAATAATCAAAAAGTAAATACCTTAATTTTGAATGTAAACTTGGTCAAACATGATGAATAAAGACGGAGTCCATCACCTACCAAAATTTAGACATGTATCAAATAGTCACTGATTGGGCAGTATATTTTGATGCTTTATCAAAATTATGAAAATGCCAATGTCAACAATATGGCGTCTAGGAGCAATTGTGAAATTCTCATCAATATGCTAAGCAAATCACTTTAAAGGGTCACACGGAATCTTGATTTATTTAAAAGTCGCGGCATCCTGTTCGGGAAAATGACCGATCAGCCTGCGAGTTAGTCGTGTTCAGCGGGTTACGGGTTAAGCTTCCTTCGGAGGAGTGAGTGAGGAGTGATTATACCAAAAAAAGTCATGTCTACTTGGAACTTGGTTACCACCTTGAATTTTTCAGGAATCTGGATTTCAGTTAAAAATCACAAGTGATCGTCTGAAGTTCTTAGTAATTCAGGAGATCATAGCCAAGAGACAGACAGACGGATGACACTGCGTAAGCTCCTCTTTGATCAGCAGAGCTAAAAAACTACATTTTCAAGAATGTGTATTATTTGGGGTTTTATGGTGCACCAACACAAGAAAGGGTATATTGCACTAAACAAGAATGCACATGCCAGGCTCTTCCGGCATTTATTTTGTGAAAAATGTGGAAAATGGGCCTAGAACCTTCTAATCGTCAGAACTGCAATATTTCTGCAAATTCTATAGTAGGCACTCTATTTAAGAAGGAGCCCCATTGCCATGTTTACACATACAGGGGCATGATGAAGACCTTTAATGAGCACTACAAAAAATGACAAAATGAACAGGAAGGAGGGGTCCTATCCATCTGCCTCTAATGAGACATGCAGTGACCCTTTTCTACACCTGGTAACCACATGGGGAATAAAATGTGTATCAATTAATTAAAATAACAAACACACAACATAAAATATGTCACATGTAATTTTCCTTAATACACAAAGCCAAGTAATGCATAGAAAATACATTTATAAATCTCATTTGTAATTAATGGCGCTGTATTGGTTAAATGGACACTTAAATGGCAATCTTGATTTTTTAAAAACCAACGGCTTCCGGTTAATTTTTCTACATCACTTGCATTTGTTCAGTCATTAATATTAAATAAATAAATAGTATAAAGCAAACTGATTTTGCATATTATTAACTGTTGATTATAATGCACCAATAATATATTCAACACTATGGTAAAATAAGACGAAAAAATTAAAGCTCAACATTTTATTTAATTATCTGCAAGCAGGTTTAAAGTGAAAATAATACTGGATAAATAAATCGAAGACACTAATTTTAATGCTTTATAAAAACTTCAAGATTGCTGTGTGCCCCTTTAATAATATCTCACCACCACAGAATATTATTTATAAACCATAATAGTTCCCGAGATACATCTTTGCCATTTTAGGACTAGAATATTATCAAGGGCATTTTTAGTCTCGGCCAGCTAGACCGTATCATGCATATGTCTTACTTGCAGATATCGGTCTGGGCAGATTAGGTCAATTAAAGCGCCCACTAGCGATTAGCACAATTTATTTGCGTCTTTCTTTAAGTGCAAAAAGTCGACGTTTGTGTGACGTCATGTTGTAAATAAACGTACAACATCAATTGTTAATGCATCAGTTAACATTTTAAATGTCACTTGCTGCTTCTCATAAGTTAAAAATAAGAAATTATCAAATTAACAAATCAAATTAAATATGTTTTTTGAAAGTCTCGTTGAATCTCTCAAAATCTCGCCAAAATCGCCCAAAACGTTGGGGCGATTTCAAACGTCCTATTTTCCACAGGCCCTGGTTCTGGATCCATGTAGCATAGCGTAACAAAGATATCGGAAGCGGGCCGGGTGACCAAGGCTAGGGTATTTTTTTCCTAAGATTTGCATACAAAACAGTGGCTCAAGTAGACCTGAGCCTGAAATCGCTCTACATGGACAAAGTTATTTTTGTTACAAATGGACTATTTGCCAACATAAATTTACCTGCCAGACAGGCATTATGGAATGCTAATCTAATTGTTTATGCTAATTACAATCTCCCAGCCCATTAGCAGGTTGGGCAGCATAATTGTCATACAGTATCATTTATTCCAAATATCATCACTTCATATTTAGATCTTGAACTAGTTGTTGTGGTGGCCACCTTGAATATATAATGAGAACAAAAACATACAGGCTTGATAGAAGGCATCCCAAGGAACAAGCACAGGTAAATATAGTTAAGATTATTTATTTTTTCATTTATACAGTTTTAAATGCCCATGGTAAATGGCAAATTTCAAGAAGCCCATCAGTGCTTTATTGTACATTTGCCGTTCACTACCAGCGTTTAAAACCACATAAACGTCAAACAAATCCAAATTAATTCGCATATTTTGAATTATATTGCCATCACTATAGTAGCAACAATAATGTGCCTTTATATTAATATATCATTTTCGTACAAAAAGTATTTTTTATCATTAAATTTGTATTTGTTTTCTGCCTGCAGAGCGTCAATTACATGTTCAACATTAGTTTTTGTTTTGTGTAAGGTTTTGCAGGAATTACCTGACTTTTCCCTGATTTTTGCATATTTTTCAAATTCCCTGATTTTTCTCTGCAGGGAATTTGTTTTTGCCATTTTTCCTATTTTCCAGAGACTGTGGCCACCCTGGACATATTTCATCAAAATAACATTAATGGTGACAGACATATATACAACCTTTGTTTCATCATTATAAATTCACACTAATGACAACAAACATATATACAACCTTTGCCTTTGACACAAAAGCGTTGTAGGCCACAACTATTTCAAAATAATTTTATTATAAATAAATATATTCTACAACTTTGCATATTTTATAACTACATCTGTTTGTATTTTGGCACTTTTAAATTGTTACTATTAGAATTATGGTAGAGATGAGCCACAACTCCTTTAACACAACTCTACCACATGCTGCAGGCACTTGACATACATGTAATCAATCACCTTTATATACACCTTTATGTTTGTAATCACATGTCACGTGATCAAATAATACAACTGTGTCACATGACTCAGTCACATGATCCAATCACATGATTAAATAATACAATTGTGTCACATGATCCAGTTACATAATCCAATCGCATGATTAAATAATACAATTGTGTTGCGTCACATGACCCAGTCACATTACCCTGTCACATGGTCAATTATTACAATCATATCACATGACCTAGTCACATGATCCTATCAAGTGACCTAGTTTACGGCAGTCCTTCGGTTGTGGAGCAGAGGTTCCTTCTCATCTTCACTCGAGTCTGAGTCCCCAGCAGCTTCGGGTCCCGACTCCGTGGACTTGTTCAACAATCCCTGAGCCTCAAGCTTTTGGTAGCGGCTCAAATTTAGAATTCCTCCCTGTAATAAGACAGGTTCACCTTAACCCTTTTGTCACCAAATTTCAGATGTTGTCTGCTTACATTTGAATTCAAACCTTTCAATAATATTTTATATATAAAGTGATATAAGAAACTTTCTTGCTAAGTGGTGAACAGTGTTAACTCTTATCAGCCTTCACACTATGTGCATGCTGATCTGGGTTTACACTGGTCGTAAGAATCAATGTTTTAGACTCTGGCAGCAAAAGTGTTAAACAACTAACTTGGTAAATTTGATTATGAAACTAAGATTAGTGACAATGATAAAGCATTTGATGGTTTCAATAAGTATTTTAGGATGCTTGTTGACATTTCTATTGTATTTGCACAGTTGTAAATAATTTCATTGAAATAACACGTCAGAATGACTGGTGTACTCTAACTACCAGTTATCAAAAGTT
The DNA here is from genome assembly GCA_037043455.1 of Cyrtodaria siliqua. Lineage (NCBI taxonomy): Eukaryota > Metazoa > Mollusca > Bivalvia > Adapedonta > Hiatellidae > Cyrtodaria > Cyrtodaria siliqua. The sequence goes on from JAWPHD010007134.1 coordinate 12,069, forward strand.
AAAGTATGGTGGACAGATAAAATGGACATGTTACTAAACAAATAGGGTATGGTCTCATCGCGTTGGTTGATTTAAACATCTTGAGGGGCTATGCCCATCTTTGTTTTAAATCAACCAACTCGACAAGCCCATACTCTATTACACTGAGTATGGTCTCATCAAGTTGGGGTTAATTTAAACATTGAGATGGGCTACTCAAGATGGACGTAGTCCATCGAGATGAGCGTAGCCCATCGTGGTGTTTAAATTAATCAATGAGATGAGAACATACTCTGTTTTGTAGCATGTCCATTTCCTCTGTCTGCCATACACTTACTTCCAATATCAGGTAGTTATTGCATAACAGTTATTCTGACATTTGTAACTTTCATTTAAATGATTTACACCTGTGCAAATACAAAGGAAATTTCAGTGACCATATTACAAACCCTGTGCATATACAACGGAAATTTCAGTTACCATACTACAAGTACAATGTGTCAATTATTTGCAGTGATATAGCCTATATATAGTCATATAGGCAAATAGTAAATCAGCCCACCCTTCCATAACATGCTTTAGTGTTAAAAAAAGTGAACAAATGTAACAATAAGATGAGTTTTACAATGAAAACAAATTAATCGATCTTAACGTTTATATACAGGATCTTACATGAGTGCCTGTTTAACATTGAATTTATTAAGCGAGTTGGATAAAATTATATGATATGATGCTCTGCCAAGTATCACATCAATTTTATCCGAGTTTAATAAATTCTATATTAAATAGGCACAAATTCTGTTTATCATGTAACTCCAAAAAGGACCCATAAGCAACACTGATTAGTGTTTCTGCCTATATATAATAATGTCGTACGATGACGTCCTATGTAAGATGATGTCGTATGTTGACTCGGTCTTTAAGTATGATGCCGAACAACGGAAATACCTCGTTCATTTAAAAAATAATTCCAGAACCCTGCCTATGTTCAATATTTTCAAATTGTTTTTCTATGAATTGAAAGTTTTAATAATTTTCTGCTATCGAGCTTCAGTTTGAAATGTTTACATATGCGTATCGATTGAGGAGACCTAAGTACATATTATTTTGGTAGTAAAATAGTCCCGATTAAAACTAAATTGTATTCATGCTTTATTTCAAATCTTGCAATAATCTAATTTGCAGATATTCTGAAAATTACATTTACACAAGAAATAAAAAAGTTCCAGGCAAAAATATTCCAATTTAACAGGTTTTACCAAAATCTTGTAATTCAGTAGTTAGCAGAGATATATGTGAGTGCAAGGAATGATAACTTTGCGTGAGATTGCCAGTACACAAAATTAGACTGGTACCCGATACCCTAAAATTAGTCTACTGGTACCCAATATCAGACTGGTACACGATACCTTAGGTCGGAATCTACAGTTTTCTTTGAAATTCAGACTATTTTCAGACATGTACACTAATTAGGTTAAATAACTTGAATTCTATTTTTCAGAACTAACAAACATGCCCTATTCCTGAAAGACCATATAATTTCCTCTCAAAATATAGCAAATACATGCTAGAAAGCAACAAAGTCAGTTTCTCTGCCTACAAATACAATTCATTTACCCCACCCACTTAGCACTCAAAAAAAGGAAAACATGACATTTATAGAGACACGGCAGCATATACCTGTCCCTTATTTGAGATATAACACATCCATAATTGAATGACAAACACTCCAAATTGTCATAAAAATGCTATTTCTACATACCTTATCCGGCTTTTTTTCCCGTAATCTTATGTCGAATGGAGAGATGCAGGTATTGATCAAGTAAAGCTACCATTTACAACATAGCCACCAGTTACTAGTTTCTGTTTACAGACTCTATACCGGTCACAGTACAAAAACTTTATTTACACCAAAATTAACTATTATGTCATACTAAGTCAAAAACACCACATTTGTGGATTTCTTTTTTATTGTCTAGCCTGTACATGGCTTTTAATCTCTTAGATTTCTGTTTTATAAGAAATTCCCCATGGACATTCATTCGAAACTAAGGAGTCTCCCCTTAAGGGCAAAAATATTTTTTCAAATTTTTATTTGTTACTTTTAAATCACTTATTCCAGTTATTTCGAGCATTTTGATACGTCAGCTGTGCCAATGCGATGGAATTTAGGCATTTCAGAGCTTCTTAAACTTGGCACTATAATTCCTGAAAAGTTACATATTTATCAGTATTTTTTGTTCTTTTTTTCCTCTTCTTAGAATCAAAATTAAGTTGGTATATGTGTTGTAAATGTACTTTTGAGTACTTTACCTACATAGTATTCAGGGTACAGAAAAATCATTTATTCCTGAACTCAAAATATAAAGAACCTGCTTCAGAACTTATCTAGAGTAGTCTCCCTTAGCCTACATAGCAACAACGCCATGATGCATAGCAACAACTTCACCCTTGCCTAGCAACGCCAGTATAGCATGTGACATAGTGCATATTTTTTGTCAAACATTGAGGCAATCTATACCAGACATGACAAAGTCGACAAGGTCATATTTTCCCAAAAACTTGCATCATGCGTTCGGGCGCGCGTAAGGCTTGAACTGACGCATATAAAAAAAAAATAGTGTATCCGAGAAGCAGTTTGACGAAAAGGGCAGGGCAGCAATAAACAATATACTGCCCTGCTTTAGCAACATTCATGCCCAGTGCAGAATATATTCAACAGTGTGTCATGCCCATCTTGCCAGCTATTCCACCAACTTTTTGCCATATGGCAAACACAGAAATATTTCAAAGGAAGACCATAAAAACATCAAACGGGTACTTGATACAGTATTTTCAGGAGAAATGTTGGGTCGCATTTCCAAACTCTACACAACAAACAAGTGTGAACATTTAAACAGTCGAGTGTTTACGTATGCACCAAAAAACATGGAACAGGCAAGTCTGCCCAATTGTTAGCTAAAAAGGCTGGATTGAAATATGCGATGGCAGACCCTTTCACAATGCACATTGCTCAACGCGATCGGTTGAGTAAGTATCGCACACAGCTGTCGGAAACAGTCCAATACAAGCACAACCGTTATATATCCCGCAAACGACGAAGTAACAGGAAACTTTTAAACACTAACTTTTATGAAACTGTAACATCTAACAATCATGAACATAACTATGGAATAAATCCAAATATTTAAAATTTAAACATGCCTTTGTTTTAACATATCAACATAATAATTACCCATTCTCATAGAAGGCACGGCCTATAGCCACGGTGACCATTACAAATGCCTTCATTTCTACAAACTGACCGCTGATTATTTACTAAACAAGTTTCCAAACTTAAATGCTTAACATTAATGCAAAGTTTTTGGTGACACCTATGTGACACATGCAGATGGCTGGGTAACTGTTCACATTATGATGATATGTAGAACATCAGCCTATGAACAGTTACCCATTTTCGGTGACCACGAAAAGTAACGCGGATAACACCATAGCCATCTTTGTTTTTGCTGCCACCCCAAATATGACATGAATCTGTGATTACGAAGTTTTTTAATTTAAACTCGAAATTGAATATTTCCATTTCAGTTAAAATTGTAGAGAAAATAATAGACATAACGGTCACTGCAGCTATGGTTATGCAGACTGCGAAATAAAAATAAAGTAAAAAATGAAATGGTATGCACAAAAACATCCAGATAGTTTTAGTGCAGTATGAACTGAAAAGTAGGTAGCATACCAGACATGGCTCAAACCTACACTACCAGACTTATTATACCAGACCTTAACTAAGAACTTACTTACACTATCATATCACAACTTTAAATAGTTACGACTCAGATCAGACCAACCAACGGTATTTTGTTTGCTGGAGGCACACCCAGTATTTAAGGTCTGACATGAGTCTGATATAAAAGGTCTGATATGAGTGTCTGACATGGGTCTGCTATGAGTGTATCTAGTAGTGTAGGTCTGACATGGGTCTGATAAGGTGGGTCTGACATGGGTCTTATATTGTAGGTCTGATATCAGTCTGATATTGTATGGGCAATATATGCACATTGAATGTCGGACAGACTCATTCCAGATCTATCCAAAATATCAAACTCAATCATGTCAATTCAGACTTTCACTATTTAATGCATGTCAGACAGACAGACAGACAGACAGACAGACAGACAGACCTACACTTTCAGACTCATGTCAGACCTACAATTACATCAAACTTACGCTATCACTCATAGTTATAAGACTTAAAGTATCAGAGTCTGACCTAGAACATACCAGTGAGATGCAGACCTATATGTACACAATAATAGTTTTTGTGTCTTGATATTGTAGGTCTGATATGGGTCTGAATTTTTTGGCTGATATGAGTCTAATATGCATCAGATATTGTAGGGCTGATATTCAAGAGTCTGAATATTGTAAGTCTGATGCGCGTCTAATACTGTTATTCCAGTAAGTCTGATTTTGCATGTCTGATCAGAGTTGGTCATAGCAGAGTGCAATTTATTGTTGGGTCTGTCTGATAGTTCAAGGTATCTTATATGGAAACCTATTCTCCTACATTAATGCATTCTTAAATGAACAGTTAAATACAATTTACAGGCTCCAATTATAGTTTCTACAAAAATAAAATTGAAAAATGTGTGCAAATTCACATTCGGTCATTGGAAAAATAACAAAAAAACTGAGATGGTCTATTTTTACCCGCAAGTGTTACTTCCCTTGGCAATATGTGTCGATATCTCAAAATGGAAAATGTCGCAATATTTTGATGATTTCTGAGCAATTTTGTGTTGAAAATATCAAAACGCACTACAACCTGTGTTCTAAACCTGAAATTGTGTATAATCGGTACTATGCATATTTTCCTTAAGGTCGGAATCTACAGTTTTCTTTGAAATTCAGACTATTTTCAGACATGTACACTAATTAGGTTAAATAACTTGAATTCTATTTTTCAGAACTAACAAACATGCCCTATTCCTGAAAGACCATATAATTTCCTCTCAAGATATAGCAAATACATGCTAGAAAGCAACAAAGTCAGTTTCTCTGCCTACAAATACAATTCATTTACCCCACCCACTTAGCACTCAAAAAAAGGAAAACATGACATTTATAGAGACACGGCAGCATATACCTGTCCCTTATTTGAGATATAACACATCCATAATTGAATGACAAACACTCCAAATTGTCATAAAAATGCTATTTCTACATACCTTATCCGGCTTTTTTTTCCGTAATCTTATGTCGAATGGAGAGATGCAGGTATTGATCAAGTAAAGCTACCATTTACAACATAGCCACCAGTTACTAGTTTCTGTTTACAGACTCTATACCGGTCACAGTACAAAAACTTTATTTACACCAAAATTAACTATTATGTCATACTAAGTCAAAAACACCACATTTGTGGATTTCTTTTTTATTGTCTAGCCTGTACATGGCTTTTAATCTCTTAGATTTCTGTTTTATAAGAAATTCCCCATGGACATTCATTCGAAACTAAGGAGTCTCCCCTTAGTAGCAGCCTACCGGTACCCAAAATCAGACTGGTACCCAACACCCCAGTATTAGTCTACTGGTACCCAATATTACTAGTACCCAAAATCAGACTGGTACCCGATACCCCAGTATAAGTCTACTAGTACCCAAAATCAGACTGGTACCTGATACCCCAGTATAAGTCTACTGGTACCCAAAATCAGACTGGTACCCGATTCCTCAATACAGTCGATTTCGGTTATTAGCATAGCCGATTTGTCAAGAAAATATATGCGTTAACCAGAGTATTCGAATAACCGAAACTGAACATTTTGTACATGTAGCGGTGCACGTTTCTACTTTCGTTTTACTGTTCTGTTAATACTTACATAGAAACTCCATAAAAGCGAGTTAATTCTATGTAAGATGTTTGATAGGATTATTATTGTGCATATCCATTTTGTATTTACCGTTATTTGATAGATTTTACGCAATATTTATGCGTATTTGTTTTCTTTCAACCTGCATCGCTTTGCTATTGTTTGTAGTGTGAATTACACAGCCATGATAAAAACACAAAAGCTTATTTTATTTTTCATTTATTAAGTAACCTCTATGAGCTACTCAATGTCATATGCATCTCTACCGACACTAGCAAACTGAGAGCAGTAAATAATTAACAACACTATGCTTTACATTGCGTACAAACTTATTATTAAATCGTGTATGCTTATTGGTGAGCGATCGTCATGGCGTGGAAGCTTTACGGAAACCGCACAAAATGGCATACTCTCTCGGCAAGCCAATTAGCACCTTTTGTCAATCAATTTGCCTCGGGATTATCTCTGTGACCGCGTCAATCAATTAACAGTTGCAAAATACAGGTAAATTTGACTTTCAGTATGCAATTAGCCAGATATTCGTTATGCAATTATCCGGAATGTGACAAAAACCTATGCGATTATACGGGTTCTTTTACATGCAAAAGAATACGAATGGTTTTCTGTTTCAAAACTTTATGCAATTAACTGAAATATGCAATTAACCGATATGCGATTTAACGGATTCGACTGTATTAGTCTACTAGTACCCAAAATCAGAATGGTACGCGATACCCCAGTATAAGTCTTCTGGTACCCAAAATCAGACTGGTACCCGATACCCCAGTATTAGTCTACTGGTACCCAAAATCAGGCTGGTACCCAATACCCCAGTATAAGTCTACTGGTACCCAAAATCAGACTCGTGAAAGCAGAGTTAGGAAAATTCTTACCCTCTTTCTGTCGGAGGCGTTGAGTAAAACTGATGTGGCTACACATGCAAGCGTATTGCCTAGAAGAAATATCATGACATACTTCCATCTTTGTAACACCAATCTGCAGCAGAGAAAAGGCAACAACTGCCACTATTAAATGGACACAGGGCAATCTTGATTTCTTAAAAGAATCGGCATCCAGCAGCAAATTGTTTTTGCATATTACTTATTGTTGATTATATTGCACCAATAATATATTTAAACATTTATCAGACTAAAGAAGGAAAATTAAAGCTCCAAATTCTATTATGTTTCATTTAAATATATGCAATCTGGTTTAAAATTAAAACATTTTACAAATACGAAAAAACACAAACTTGATAGTTTAGTAGCTAGCGATCAGTTCTAAAAAAGAATTGCCAAAAATATCTTGAAAATTCTGGAGTAGAAGATTTTTTAAGGTTTTGGCTATTTTAAGCAATGTCCATCTTGAATGTCGGATCAACAAAAAACTTCATCTGTAAGGACCACTCAGGAGTATCCATGGGAAATTTGAGTAAAACTGACCCAGCGGTTTCAGAGGAAGTGCTGCTAACAGCTGCCAATGCCCATACCACCAGACTAAATACTAACGCAATGCCCACACTGCCAGACTAAATGCTATCGCAATGCCCACACTGCCAGACTAAACGCTATCGCAATGCCCACACTGCCAGACTAAATGTTATTGCAATGCCCACACTGCCAGACTAAATGGTATCGCAATGCCCACACTGCCAGACTAAATGCTATCGCAATGCCCACACCGCCAGACTAAATGCTATCGCAATGCCCACACTGCAAGACTAAATGCTATCGCAATGCCCACACCGCCAGACTAAATACTATCGCAATGCCCACACTGCCAGACTAAATGCTATCGCAATGCCCACACCGCCACACTAAATACTATCGCAATGCCCACACCGCCACACTAACTACTATCGCAATGCCCATCCCACCAGACTAAATACTATCGCAATGCCCACACCGCTACACTAAATACTATCGCAATGCCCACACCGCCAGACTAAATACTATCGCAATGCCCACACTGCCACACTAAATACTATCGCAATGCCCACACCGCCAGACTAAATACTATCGCAATGCCCACACTGCCACACTAAATACTATTGCAATGCCCACACTGCCACACTAAATAGTATCGCAATGCCCACACCGCCACACTAAATACTATAGCAATGCCCACACTGCCACACTAAATAGTATCGCAATGCCCACACCGCCACACTAAATACTATAGCAATGCCCACACTGCCACACTAAATACTATCGCAATGCCCACACCGCCACACTAAATACTATAGCAATGCCCACACTGCCACACTAAATACTATCGCAATGCCCACACCGCCACACTAAATACTATCGCAATGCCCACACCGCCAGACTAAATACTATCGCAATGCCCACACTGCCACACTAAATACTATCGCAATGTCCACACTGCCAGACTAAATGCTATCGCAATGCCCACACTGCCAGACTAAATGCTATCGCAATGCCCACACCGCCACACTAAATACTATAGCAATGCCCACACTGCCACACTAAATACTATCGCAATGCCCACACCGCCACACTAAATACTATAGCAATGCCCACACTGCCACACTAAATACTATCGCAATGCCCACACCGCCACACTAAATACTATCGCAATGCCCACACCGCCAGACTAAATACTATCGCAATGCCCACACTGCCACACTAAATACTATCGCAATGTCCACACTGCCAGACTAAATGCTATCGCAATGCCCACACTGCCAGACTAAATGCTATCGCAATGCCCACACCACCAGACTAAATACTATAGCAATGCCCACACTGCCACACTAAATACTATCGCAATGCCCACACTGCCACACTAAATACTATCGCAATGCCCACACCGCCAGACTAAATACTATCGCAATGCCCACACTGCCACACTAAATACTATCGCAATGTCAACACTGCCAGACTAAATGCTATCGCAATGCCCACACCGCCATACTAAATACTATGGCAATGACCACACTGCCACACTAAATACTATCGCAATGCCCACACCGCCACACTAAATACTATCGCAATGCCCACACCACCAGACTAAATACTATCGCAATGTCCACATTGCCAGACTAAATGCTATCGCAATGCCCACACCGCCAGACTTAATACTATCGCAATGCCCACACTGCCACACTAAAGACTATCGCAATGCCCACACCGCCACACTAAATACTATCGCAATGCCAACACCACCAGACTAAATACTATCTCAATGCCCACGACGCCACACTAAATACTATCGCAATGCCCACACCACCGGACTAAATACTATCGCAATGCCCACACCGCCACACTAAATACTATCGCAATGCCCACACCACCACACTAAATACTATGGCAATGCCCACACCGCCACACTAAATACTATCGCAATGCCCACAGCACCAGACTAAATACTATCGCAATGCCCACACCGCCACACTAAATACTAGCGCAATGCCCACACCGCCACACTAAATACTATCGCAATGCCCACACCGCCACACTAAATACTATCGCAATGCCCACACCACCAGACTAAATACTATCGCAATGCCCACACCACCACACTAAATACTATCGCAATGCCCACACCACCAGACTAAATACTATTGCATAAGCCCTGCTGGTTGAGCTAAAAATGATAATTGATAAATACACTGATGTGCCAATTTTAGTGCCTGATAAATGCTTCAAGACTGCCGTGTGTCCCTTTTATAAAGGTTTTACCATTAGTTGACTAAGGGAATCCCCATACTGAGATCTGCAGCATATAGACACATAACAACACCAATACAAAATGTCATAAAGGTTGATCCAGAATTATTTAAGGTATTCAATTTAACCAGTAACAGACCCAGGTGTACAGCATAATCTTGTTCTTCTAATAGTTGACATAACTAGAACTATCACTGAACGTGATGAATACTCCCACTTTTTGATCAGTTGTTATGTGTATACGAAGCTCGGGAACAACAATAGGAAAATGTAAGTGAGGGAGTGTGAGGAGAAATAACACGTCACCTACAAAGGTACAAAGCCTATACTTACGTTATCACTGGGTTCGAGTCTTTGCCCAGTATCTGTCCGACGACCAGATTAGATAAACCAATGCCTATCATCTGTATAGAAGTGGTGAGCCCCATGGCCGTGCCGATAGTCGCCTGACTGACAACTAAAGGTATAGATGGCCACATGCTTGCCTGTAACAAACAAACACGTAGTAGAGACCCATGGCTATGCCGATAGTCGCCCAACTAGCAAAAAAGCGTAATCTTGAGATACATGGGAACAGTGACACTTGTGTTTTGGGCAGAAATTGAAGACTTGGGTGTGAAAATATGCGAAAAAGGTACATTTTAGCTAAACTGTCTTCTTTAAATGTATCCCAAACATAACAATGTTGAGAAAGTAAGAGGGGGAGATCATTTTTTTAGGAGAATATTCTCATCCAAAGAGGAGAAAAAGTAGGCTATTTTTCTAGGGAAAGGGGCCGATAACATCCCGTTTATGAAAGAAAGGAAGCCCTGAGATCGGATATACAACCAAATCGTAAATTTTGACAAGTCAGACAAAGTTTAAAGACAACTTACCGCAGCAACACTGTAGGTGATACCAAGCCATATTGTTGATATCAGTGGGTGGACAGTAGTAAAGGCCAGCAGACCAAATACAGGAATAGTAACTAGGGCACAGCCCATGGCCAGGTACCCTCGCTTCCCTACCACATCCTGAATGAAAATATATCACATACTTATAAAGAAGTAGTATAATACAAAGTAACAGGTAAGAAAACAAGCCTTAATTTTGGCTCTCTTATCCACATCAAAACTTTCAAATGTTTACATTCTACATACGTTTTTTTAAACCTTCTCCCTGGGTCACATGATTGTACTTTGTGTTAAATATATTTATTTTTGTATTCTACATTTGTTGTCATCTTCAATATAAATTAGTATGACACTCATTAAATAAGAAACTACCAGACCACTGTGAGATGCGCTCCTGTGGTCGAGGGGTTAACGACGTTGCGTTGTAAACCTTCTTGCCTTTCACCGCTGCGGGATCGAATCCCACTGGGAGCTCAACTTGTTAGAAAGTGTTGATTCTTATGTATGGTGGGAGGTATACAGTACTGGTCTACCCAGGAATAAGTGAGTAGTCTGCATCCACCAATTTTGGTCGTCATACATAGCCTAAAATGTGCTGGAAAATGATGTTAAATAACAAACAAACAGACCACTGTACCAGACCAACTGTCTGACACTGTACTAATCTAATTATCTGACTCCGTACCAGTCTAATTGTCCGACACTGTACCAGTCTTGATTGTCTGACGCTGTACCAGTCTAATTGTCTGACACTGTACCAGTCAAATTATCTGACACGGTAATAATCTAATTATCTGGCACTGTACCAGTCTAATTGTCTGACACTGTACCAGTCTTAATTGTCTGAGACTGTACCGTCTAACTGTCTGACACTGTACTGGTTAGTATATTTGTCTGACACTGTACCAGTCAAATTGTCTGACACTGTACCAGTCTAATTACCAGTCTAATTTGCTTAAAGGTGAATGGTCACCCTTTTTGTAGTAGTATCAATTAACAAATTTAACTCTTAAACATCATATGAACATTTCTTGATAGTCCCGGAGAGTTATTTTTAGCCGTGGTGGCCATCTTGAATTTCCGGCGGACCTGAAATTTTGCTAGGATCAATTAGACATCAAGAGCAACATTCCTGTGAAGTTTCATGAAAATCCGTCCAGTAGTTTCAGAGAAGTAGTCGCTACAAGTTTTCATTATATAACTCTATGTAAACAAAGATGGCCGCTGACAGCCATGTTTAACATCGAATCAAAACGATTTTTGACAAGGAACAACATCATGTCATGCTGATAATTTTAGAAAAAGTCCCATATCAATATCACTTATAGTTTTCAAGAAGTAGTCGCTACAAACTTGTATTTTGAAAATCTATTTTTAGCCATGGCAGCCATCTTGAATTTCCGGCCGAACGGAAATTTTGCTAGGATCAATAAGACATCAAGAGCAACATTCGTGTGAAGTTTCATGAAAATCCGTCAGGTAGTTTCAGAGGAGTAATCGCTACAAGTTTTCATTATATAACTCTATGTAAACAAAGATGGCCACTGGCAGCCATGTTTAACGTCGAATCAAAATAATGTTCGACTCGGATAACCATCATGTCATGCTGATCATTTTAGAAAAAGTCCCATATCAATATCACTTACAGTTTTCAAAAAGTAGTCGCTACAAACTTATTTTTTAAAAATCTATTTTTAGCTGTGGCGGCCATCTTGAATTTCTGGCTGATCTGAAATTTTGCTAGGATCAATAAGACATTAAGAGCAACATTCCTGTAAAGTTTCATGAAAATCGGCCAAGAAGTTTCAGAGGAGTAGTCGCTACAAGTTTTTACTATATAACTCTATGTAAACAAAGGTGGCCATTGGCAGCCATGTTTAACGTCGAATCAAAATAATGTTCGACTCGGATAACCATCATGTCATGCTGATCATTTTAGAAAAAGTCCCATATCAATATCACTTATAGTTTTCAAGAAGTAGTCGCTACAAACTTGTATTTTGAAAATTTATTTTTAGCCGTGGCGGCCATCTTGAATTTCCGGCCGACCTGAAATTTTGCTAGGATTAATTAGACATCACGAGCAACATTCCTGTGAAGTTTCATGAAAATCCGTCAAGTAGTTTCAGAGGAGTAGTCGCTACAAGTTTTCATTATATAACTCTATGTAAACAAAGATGGCCGCTGGCAGCCATGTTTGACGTCGAATCAAAACGATTTTCGACAAGGACCAACAACATGTCATGCTGATCATTTTAGAAAAAGTCCCATATCAATATCACTTAGAGTTTTCAAGAAGAAGTCGCTACAAACTTGTTTTTTAAAAACCTATTTTTAGATTTGGCGGCCATCTTGGATTTCACATCAACATGAATTTTTGCTAGGATCAACTATACTTCATGGGCAACATTTCTGTAAAGTTTCATCAAAATCCATTCAGTAGTTTCAGAGGAGTAGTCGCTACAAAAAAAAAGTTTACGGACGGACAGACAAACAGACGGACAGACGGACGACGGACGCCGCACCACGGCATAAGCTCGGCTGATCTCTGATCAGTCGAGCTAAAACCCGCTTGTATGTAAAAACACAGACCTAATAACAAATTATTATAATATGTCTGTGGTAAAAATGAGTATTATTTGCATGACGTAGATACTACTTTTACCACTGCGTGACTGCATCCGGGGAAATGAGGTAAATCTGAATTGTATAGCTGCACAACTACTGCCAGATAATTGATAAATACATTTACCTGTGGATTAATTTACCTGTTCGAAGTTTTCAACGTCATCAAATAAAATCTTATTCTCGCTTTTCACAGATATTGCAATGTGTGAATTGTAAATACCTATTGTTGTGTATTGATTTCGATTTAAATAAACACAAACATGTTCATGAAACAAAACATGGCCGGAATATAGAATTGGATACTTTTTTTATAGCTAAATGTTTTATATGTAAAAGCTAGAGTTATGATCAGTTATGAAACTTGCCTATCTCAAGTTGTTTCTTGATAAAAAAAAACACTTGAGCAAACCGACAACAAACCAAAGTTTTATTCAGTTTCTTCAAGTGGTTGTTTAGTTACAGCAATTTGCATGAAAACTATCATTTGTCTATTAAAGGGGTTGATGCACTATGCAAAGAAAACCACTGCAAATTGATTAAAAATAAATATACAGATGTAAAATGTAAAAAATTTAAGTTTATTTTTCATTTTCAGAGATTTTCTTTGCTTTAAAAGACATTTTGTCAATATGCCATATACATGTATGGTAAAAAGGCGAGATGACGTCATCATTCCAAGATGGCCACCTCCATTTTTTGTTTGGAAATTTTCAATAGGTCATATCTCCTTTATTTTTCATGGCATTTTGATAATTCTTTCAGCTTTTTTCAAGTTTTTCAGAGCCCTTTAAAATAAACCTTGTTTGAAAATAGTGAATCAACCCTTCAAGTATAAAAGGGGCATAATTTTATTATTAAAGTCACAGCCAACTTGCACCAAACATTCAATGTATTTTCTAATCGCATAAATATCTGTCCCATGTTGTTTTATTACAGGGAACACAATGTGTGAAGTTTCATATTTTTATTTTTTCACATTTATAAAACACTTCAAGTATTATATGTTATTTTATGCTTAGCAGTGAAATAGTGGATTTTAGCAATGAAATAAAAGGGTATTTCATACATGTGAAATATCGGGTTTTTATTTTTTTCACTGCCGGAACTACTTTTAAATGTACAACCAACGCAAAAGCACAGTAAAATGGTTCACAAGATATTCCTACGCATAGGTAAACATGTCAAGAGAAAAACACTGCAAATTGTACATTCTATTTAAACAATGCTTTGAAATGGATTTTAAAAGTTAAAAGGAAATGACTGCCAATATAAATATATTAAAAAAATTGTTCTATTTGGGTATAAATAAAATATCTTTGGACTACTTTTTGTAGTCTGGCAACAAATGTGTAAAGCGGCTTAGATACTGAAATTGCCTCCCTTGTTGTTCTAACGTAGTTTCCCTAAAAATTGTTTGTAAAATCATAAAATAAAATGAAAATTGTTGTTTTGGAGAGAATAACATATTTTATTTCATCGAGCAGTGAGAAAACTTTTATATTTTCACGAATGCGAGTCATGAGTGAAAATGTTAAAGTTTTCTCACTTCGAGATGAAATAAAATATGTTATTCACTCCAATACAACAAATATCCTCTATATCTTTGGTCCCTAAAATATAAGAAAATGAGGTCAAATGACACCCAGTAATCATTCAGTTGCACACATTGAGGGCTCAACATGAAAGTGTTGCATTTCATTCTGTTCTTATAGCACAGACTAATAACAAACAGATTGGAAACTTCCTATCTGAACCAATGAAGAAGCCAAAATATCATATGGCACAGGTGCCCATCACTAATGTATTACTCTTTCTAATGAAGGTATTTTCCTTACTTTAACCATGTTAACATTTTAAGTATTTTTGAATGTATTCTCATCAAAACCAGAGGGATGGCATGGCGCAGTCAATAGTGTGGCAGATTTGTAACCGGAGGCCCCGGGTTCCATCCTCCGTGGTGCCACTGAGTTTCATCGGGGGGTACTACGGCAAGACACTTTCCCTTAGCCTCGTCCGTTGGATGGGGACGTTAGCCGGGCGGTCCCGTGTATCGGTCTATCCTCCGAGCATATTAAAGAACCATAGGAATCTATTTGATAATAAAAGTAGGGCACGGTTCCCGGATTCCTATGTATCCTTCCCCTCCCTCTCTCTGGGGAGGCTCTAAATAACCTATACTGTGTTGATGAGCCGTTAAACAAATTTCAATTCAATTCATCCAAATTAATGAATTTTTAAGAGAGGAGTTAGAAGGTAAAGTTAAGATGCCACGTGATATTCTTCTTCATTGGTTCAGTTAGGGAGTTTCCAATCTGTTTGTTATTAGGTAAGTTCCTGGACATATGCTTCAAACAGCCACTTGTACTATACTTAATACTTACAATGAGGCCTCCGAGGAATGGTGACATTAGCATGGAAACGTCGTATACAGATCCTGAAACATACGAGGAGTCCAGGGCACTGAACCCATATTTGTCATGGATGAACTTACTGAAATATAACAAAGGTAACGTTAAATGTATACTGCGGCGGTGTCGTGTATGAACTTACTGAAATATATAAACACAGGTAACGTTAAATGTATACTGTGGCAGTGTCGTGTATGAACTAACTGAAATATATAAACACAGGTAACGTTAAATGTATATCGGGGCAGAGTGTCGTGGATGAACATACTGAGATATATAAACACAGGTAACGTAAAATGTATATCGGGGCAGAGTGTCGTGGATGAACATACTGAGATATATAAACACAGGTAACGTAAAATGTATATCGGGGCAGAGTGTCGTGGATGAACATACTGAAATACAACACAGGTAACGTTAAATGTATACCGCCGCAGTGTGTCGTGGATGAACATACTGAAATACAACACAGGTAACGTTAAATGTATACCGCGGCAGTGTGTCGTGGATGAACATACAAAAATACAACACAGGTAACGTTAAATGTATACCTCGGCAGAGTGCCGTGGATGAAAATAATGAAATTCAACTCAGGTAACGTTAAATGTATACCGCCGCAGTGTGTCGTGGATGAACATACTGAAATACAACACAGGTAACGTTAAATGTATACCGCGGCGGTGTGTCGTGGATGAACATACAAAAATACAACACAGGTAACGTTAAATGTATACCTCGGCAGAGTGCCGTGGATGAAAATACTGAAATTCAACTCAGGTAACGTTAAATGTATACCGCGGCAGAGTGTCGTGGATGAACATACTGAAATTCAACTCAGGTAACATTAAATGTATACCGCGGCAGAGTGTCGTGGATAAACATACTGAAATACAACACAGGTAACGTTAAATGTATACCGTGGCAGAGTGTCCGTGGATGAACATACTGAAATACAACACAGGTAACGTTAAATGTATATCGTGGCAGAGTGTCGTGGATGAACATACTGAAATACAACACAGGTAACGTTAAATGTATACCGCGGCAGAGTGTCGTGGATGAACATACTGAAATACAACACAGGTAACGTTAAATGTATACCGCGGCAGTGTGTCGTAGATGAACATACAAAAATACAACACAGGTAACGTTAAATGTTTACCTCGGCAGAGTGCCGTGGATGAAAATAATGAAATTCAACTCAGGTAACGTTAAATGTATACCGCCGCAGTGTGTCGTGGATGAACATACTGAAATACAACACAGGTAACGTTAAATGTATACCGCGGCGGTGTGTCGTGGATGAACATACAAAAATACAACACAGGTAACGTTAAATGTATACCTCGGCAGAGTGCCGTGGATGAAAATACTGAAATTCAACTCAGGTAACGTTAAATGTATACCGCGGCAGAGTGTCGTGGATGAACATACTGAAATTCAACTCAGGTAACATTAAATGTATACCGTGGCAGAGTGTCGTGGATAAACATACTGAAATACAACACAGGTAACGTTAAATGTATACCGTGGCAGAGTGTCCGTGGATGAACATACTGAAATACAACACAGGTAACGTTAAATGTATATCGTGGCAGAGTGTCGTGGATGAACATACTGAAATACAACACAGGTAACGTTAAATGTATACCGCGGCAGAGTGTCGTGGATGAACATACTGAAATACAACACAGGTAACATTAAATGTATACCGCGGCGGAGTGTCGTGGATGAACATACTGAAATACAACAGAGGTAACGTTAAATGTATACCGCGGCGGAGTGTCTTGGATGAACATACTGAAATACAACACAGGTTACGTTAAATGTATACTGCGGTGGAGTGTCGTGGGTGAACTTAGTGTCTTGGATGAACATACTGAAATACAACACAGGTTACGTTAAATGTATACTGCGGTGGAGTGTCGTGGGTGAACTTACTGAAGTATAACACACGTTACGTTAAATGTATACTGCGGCAGAGTGTCGTGGGTGAACTTACTGAAGTATAACACAGGTTATGTTAAATGTATACTGCGGCAGAGTTTCGTGGATGAACTTACTGAAGTATAACACAGGTTATGTTAAATGTATACTGCGGCGGAGTGTTTGCATCGCAGGAGGAGCTGGTATTTTTAAGTCGATAGCACAGTAGATTTGAAACCTGGAGGACCGAGTGAAAGTCTCACAGATGCCACTCAGCTTTATTGGTGTGTTCTTGGGCACTTTCACTTTCGATGGGGTCATAAACGGTGTGGTCCTTTGAATACGTTAAACAATCCATTACGCGGTCCCGCCTTAATTCCATTGAGCGATGGGAAAGCCTATATTAGCAGGATTTTATAACGGATATTTCGACATTAAAAACATATTTTACTGAAAAAATGTGATGTTTAAAAGCACCTATTAAATGTTCTAATTTTTAAATACAATATACAACATTTTTTAGCCGAAATTAAGCTTTTATTTCATACCCCAGTCAACCCCGGTTTTGCTTCTTGGAGAAGGGGTTGGATGGAGTATGAAAGTTAATACTCAGGCCACGTAATGCATAGGAATCTTAGTAAGAGTAAGAGAGTAGGGCGGCATGCCTATGTATCCAACCCCTCTCTCTCCAGGGCAGCCCTAAATAACCGAATATGTTTTGATGAGCCGTTAAACAATGTTCAATTTGTTAAATGTAACTTTAAAAGATTAACCTAACAGTGAGAAGGATTTCCATGTAATCAAACTGAGCAGTTAAATAATCTATTTATGACATTTTAAATCATTTTGTGTATAATTCTGAACAAAATGTTTCGCTTTCTTGAACATTACTGTGTTACGTCGACATCTGCAACACTTTAGCGACGTCTTGACTCAACGCCCCAGTTAGTCGTTTTTGTGTTCTAAGTTAGTTATGAATATTTAGAGATTATAAAAAATCCCGATGTTTCATACAAAGGAATGTAATAATAATAGTTAAGAAATCAATGCTATATAGGGTTTATATCTCAGATTGAGTTATTTCCCTTCTCCAAAATCTCTGTTATATCGAAATATTGATCTAATAAATGTATATCCAGATTTTCAGTTATATTTTACCGTACCTTAGATATCAAGGTTGCCACGAGTTTCCAAAGTTGTGTTTTACCGTACCTCAAATATCAAGGTTGCCACGAGTTCCCAAAGTTGTGTTTAACCATACCTTAAATATCATGGTTGCCACACGTTCCCAAAGTTGTGTTTTACCGTACCTTAAATATCAAGGTTGCCACAAGTTCCCAAAGTTGTGTTTTACAGTACCTTAAATATCAAGGTTGCCATGTGCTCCCAAAGTTTGTGTTTTACCGTACCTTAAATATGAAGGTTGCCACAAGTTCCCAAAGTTGTGTTTATCGTACCTAAAATATAAAGGTTGGTACGAGTTCCCAAAGTTTTGTTTTAACCTGTCTTAAATATCAAGGTCGCCTCGAGTTCCCAAAGTTGTGTTTTACCGTACCTTAAATATCAAGGTTGCCACGTGCTCCCAAAGTTTGTGTTTTACCGTACCTTAAATATGAAGGTTGCCACTAGTTCCCAAAGTTGTGCTTAACCGTACCTTAAATATGAAGGTTGCCACAAGTTCCCAAAGTTGTGTTTAACTGTATCTTAAATATCATGGTTGCCACAAGTTCCCAAAGTTGTGTTTTACTGTACCTTAAATATCAAGGTTGCCACGAGTTCCCAAAGTTGTGTTTTACCGTACCTTAAATATCAAGGTTGCATCGAGTTCCCAAAGTTGTGTTTATCGTACCTAAAATATAAAGGTTGGTACGAGTTCCCAAAGTTTTGTTTTAACCTGTCTTAAATATCAAGGTCGCCTCGAGTTCCCAAAGTTGTGTTTTACCGTACCTTAAATATCAAGGTTGCCACGTGCTCCCAAAGTTTGTGTTTTACCGTACCTTAAATATGAAGGTTGCCACAAGTTCCCAAAGTTGTGTTTAACCGTACCTTAAATATCGTGGTTGCCACTAGTTACCAAAGTTGTGTTTTACCGTACCTTAAATATCAAGGTTGCCACGAGTTCCCAAAGTTGTGTTTTACCATACCTTAAATATCAAGGTTGCCATGAGTTCCCAAAGTTGTGTTTTATCGTACCTAAAATATAAAGGTGGCCACGAGTTCCCGAAGTTGTGTTTTACCGTGTCTTAAATATCAAGGTCATTTTGAGTTCCCAAAGTTGTGTTTTACCGTACCTTAAATATCAAGGTTGCCACGTGCTCCCAAAGTTTGTTTTACCTTACCTTAAATCAGTAGGGGAGCAGCCTTGATATTTTCCTACATCTTTCAAATATCGCAGCCACGCTTGACAACGAAAAGTAGTACGTCAACTTTCGGCAACGTCAAAAAAAAAAAAATGTCCGCCATTTTGAATTTTTTAAAACGCATAATTTGGAAAATTGTGACAATTTTTGATCATGAAATTTCATTTCCCCTTTAGGTTTCGTGATTTTCGTCTGTACCGACTTTTTTTTTAGAAGCTCTACTGCGTGATAAATTCAGACCCGCCTTGTAAAATGTCGAAGCGAGGGGCGATAACTCTAAAAGATACCATCTTAGAATACGATTAAAATGACAACAACCGTGTGTTTTTTGTTAAATAAAGTACGAGGAGATACTTGAATTGTTGTTTTAGCTCACACATTACATGAATTTTGCTGCATATCACGAAAAGCATGTTATTTCTTTATCAAAAGTACACGAAAATACGAATTGTTTGATTTAACTGTAATTTTGACTCGACTGACCTCGCAAGAACTGCAGGCGCGTATTCGATGGAGCGGGTAGTATTGGGCACCCTCTCATATGTGGAAAGTTTACGTAACAATCGCTACTGTTCAAGATGGGAGTTGGGATGGAGAGAAGGAGGGGGAGGGCATCTGAACTGAGATTTAAAAAGATGCGCCCCATCCCCATCCCACCCCAACTAAAATCATGAAAGCTAGTTTGTTTTTGAAAGCTCTTCCAAGCATACAGTACATTCTTAAACATATTCAGATAATATATTTGTTGCTGTGTTTTTGACTAGACTGTCCAGTGTCTAATTGTCATCCGCAACTTTGCGCAGTCAGTAGCGCAGCGGATTTGTAACCGGAGGTGGTGCCACTGAGTTTTGTCGGTGTGTTCTTGGGCAAGACACATTCCCTTAGCCTCATCCGTCGGATGGGGACGTAAACAGGGTGGTCCCGCTTATAGGTCTATCATCCGAGCATGTTAAAGAACCATAAGAATCTGTTCGATAATAAGGGTAGTGCACGGTTCCCGGATTCCTATGTATCCTTCCCCTCTCTCTGAGGCGGCTCTAAATAACCTGTACTGTGTTGATGAGCCGTTAAATATTCAATTCAATTCATCCGCAACTGCACTCAGCACTGTCATATGTACTATAGCTGTCCCATGCTAGTATCATGAATCAACCGTGGAATATATCACCCACACATAAAAGGGTTTGAGGGCCCCATCTTACTTGTATTAGTTTAAATATAGACCATTTGTCGGTTGAAACCTAAGATGAATTTTTTATCAGACAGAAACACTGTCGTAATACTTATACTGATAGCATCGAAGGAAAATAAAGAAGGCCATTTCTTTTACTTTATATTTTTAAAGTTGAATTGTGTTTTATGTCATTATAGCACATTTTAGGCCATATTTCCTGGGTAGAACCAGTACTGTGTACTTACTGCTATCTGTAAGAATCGACACTTTCTCACCTACAAGTTGAGCTCCCAGTGGGAATTGAACCCGCAGCGGTGAGAGGTGAAGATGAGAATGTATACAAATATAAAATGCCAACCGAACATCTCAACTCAATATGTCCATGGGACTTGAATGAACGCACTGAAAACAATCCGTGGAAAATTGTACTATGCAAGAATATATATTCATAAATAAATTTTATTTTGATGCAAACTATGCAAGAATATATATTCATAAATAAATTTTATTTCGATGCAAAATCGATATGCTCCTCTAGACATCATAGATAAAGATCATGTAAAGTTTCGAAAAGATTGGTTAAAAACTGTGGAAGGATATAGACGCACAGATAACTAACACCATATGCCGCCTCACCTTTCAATGGTAAACAATAAACATTTAAGGTACATATTAAGGCCTTAAATATTATCTTTCATGACTAAGTAAAAAATATGTAACAAGTCAGATATCAAAATGAATTATTTATTTGATTTAAAACATTTTATTTCAAATATTTACATCAAAACATCCCAAATATAAAGGGTATTACATAAAAAATTAAATTGCATCATACAATAATTGTTTTTATTTATTAAAGGGACACACAGCATTTATCAAGTTTTTATCAAGCATTAAAATGTAATTTATTTTCACTTTACACCCGCTTGCATATATTTAAATTATAAGTTATAACATTTTGGAGTTTAAAAAAAAGAAGATTGCTGCATGTCCCTTTAATATGTAATTGTTTATATGGTGCAAGCCAATTTGAACATATGTGGGGTTATATATATATACATGTATCTGTTTGTTAATTTTTTGGTGAGGAAGACCACTCACTTTTGAAGTTTTCTTCTGGGTATAACCGGTAATATACACCTCCTGCCATCTGTTATTCCACAAACTTTTATATAATCCAATAAAATTCAGAAAACATTTTAATCCAATAAATAAATTGGGCACGGCCGGTCAGATTAACAGAAACACATTTATATTTTCATATTAGCCCTTATTTTGAGCCACTCCAATGAACTATCCAGTTAATGTCGCCAACGATCCACCTTGTGTCTACAGTCGGATATGCATGTTGATATGATATTGTGCTGGCTGAACTGGTGATCCTCTTACTAGACATATTTTTCTTGAAGTTGATGCTAGTACTGTCCGTATGAGGTATTGCTGATTCATGATTCATAAAAAAAAAAAAAATGTTGTACACCATCTTGTTATTATATACTATTCTTGTTCGTTTAAGTATTTCTGATTCTGTTGTTAATGTTGTAAAAAGTTATATGTGACTACTTGTTTCAATAAAATCCTCCCATATATATTGGGACATCACTAACTATTTTCAGCTAACTCCCAGCATCTCAGGACTCCAGGCTCTGAAAATAAAAATGACATACATGATATTTTGTTTCAACTTAAATAGGTAACAAGTTGTAGAACTGAAATATGTAAATGAATAGTGATTATAGAACTTTTTTTACATGTACAATAAATTAAAAATAATCGTTTTCTGCTAAATCAACACATTTATTACCGGTATACCTTATTTAGAGCCGCCCCAAATGACACATAGGAATTCGAGAACCTGTCTTACTCTTACTAATGTATATATTAATAATTTCTATGGTTGTTTATCGTGCTTGGAGGATAGACTCCCCAGTTTCAATCCCAATCAAACAAAAGAGGCTGAGAAACAAACAAGACTGAGGGAAGATGTATTGCCCGAAACCATAGACGAAACTCAGTGGTGCATGTGTGACTTGAACCGGAAGCTCCAGATTGCTATCATCCACCATGCTATTGCTGGGCCATGCCAGCACATTATGTTAAGTCGGGGTCTTGGTTAAGTTTAATAATTTAGATGTAATACAGGGACCTTTTTATTTTGTTTGTTTAATTTTACATATGTACTAAGCACAATATGACCTATTTATGTGTCGATGTGCTGTAAAACACCATTTTTATTTTTAGTATAAAAAGTCTGAGACTAAGTGCAGGCACAGACCTAATAACAAATTATTAATATGTCTGTGGTGCAGGACTGGTGCACAATGCCACATATTTTGCAAAGAACAAACATTGATAAATTCATAGATTTTTTGAAGCTGCGCTTACCTACATACTGGCTAATACAAGGCTCTTGATGTAGTTATACTGTGAGACTGGGAAATTTGACTTGAATCTGGCTATGGTAATACTGCACACTGCCTCTAGCTTACTTAGTCTTAGCAGACCTGAAAAAAACAAGTCATATATGATATTGTTTCATTTGTTTTTAATATTAATAACTCTGTCCAACTTTCTCAATGCTAACAATGTCAGCATTCCATAACATTTTACTTAAAACACAACTGGAATTGAAAGTGGTGCTTTCCAGAAGATGATACTGTCCAAAATGTAAGTCACAGGTGGCATTCATGAACAAATAGTAGATTTTCAAGGCTTACATTTTCATCAATTATTCATCACTCATGTGTTCTAAAAAATTATCAGAATTAAGTTAAAATATATCAACCACCACCGTTTTACATGTTTCAACGTTAAACACTTGTCATACAGAAATTAAAAGTGTATTTACTTACAAAGGCTACAGTGCAGACAATGCCATGACCCATTTCAGGCATTTGCTGGTGTGTAACTGTGTTCCACTTTTCAATTTTAATTCTCTACATTGTCTACTGTAATAGATCTATTTGTTTGTATTTTGTAAATTACGCACTCATGCAAAACTTGGAATTGTATACGATCGTGATTGTAACACTGTTTTAATTCTACTTCTGTGCAAATAAATTGAAATAATCCATCGGTCACCGTCAATCGGGCCGTATGTGTAAACGATCTGTCTGTGTATGTACACGGATCAGCATTATTTGACCTTTGAATGTGTGTGAGCTATTTTTAGCACATTCCTTAGCTATTTATAAACGTTCAGTTCAATTCACAATATTTAGTTTCTGTGACTGTGTATTGACCATATGATGTCAATTTGTCCAGGGAGTAGTGGGTTTGTGGCCTGCGACTGACTGGCCCTGGGCTGGGTGTTTTTCTGTGTCGCCGCCATTTTGAATAGCCTCTGTAAGAGTGAAATGCAGGTACCAACTTTCAAAACGGGCACGCAAAATGTATATTCACGAAAAAATAAGAAATTTTCAAAAAAGGTAGATCAGGTAATGATCTTCGACTCCTGTCAATTTCAACAATATTTAAGAATATACAATTTTTGTACCCGTTTTGAAACATTGGCAATTTCGAAGAAAACAAAAACTTTTTTTTTTCGATCTTCGCATTTGTACCGCGATTTCCGACTATGATATCTCAATAAAACCTGTCAACACGATTGTTTTATAAATCTCCGACATAATAACTGACTTCTGATATGATTTGTTTTCTTTGCCATCTAGTATAAGCTTTAAACTAGTGTTTCTAAACAGAGTACTATAAAATCCGCGCATCTGCACGTGCTTGCAAAATGGGAACTACGTTGCCTCCAACCCCAATTATTTATGTTTGAGTTATGCGGTTCAGGCACGTGAAATGACTTGTCTGCTCCTGTACTGAATATGAAGGTTGCAACATGTTCCCAAAGTTGTTTTACCGTACCTACCTGGAATCGGCAACAAACGGGAATACACCGTTGTAGAAGAACATGATGGTGAGCGCCAACAACCAGTAAGACACGGAGAAATACTTGATATCCGTCAAACGCTGTAACAATGTATAAAGAATATAACGACTGTTAGGTGATGATGGAGTACTTGACAATTAGCATCAGATTGAAGACAGCCAATCGAGAGGTAAATGTAAAACTATTGCAACTCCATATAATATAAATTATGAACATGATACTTAATAAAATATTTCCAGGGGGTTTATATTGTCCCAGATTAATACCTGGTGGGCAAGACTTGAAGATCATCAATACCAAGGGCCGTTGACCCAAGTCCCAAACACCAGGTTTTGATCTCGTACAACATAAACCCGCTGGAAATTTTTTACTATTTATCTGACATGGATTTTTATGTATTTAATACACACATTTTTAAGATAATACAAAAAAATTCTCACAACTTACATTGTATGCTCATCTCCCAACACCAAACAAAGAAAATAAGCCTTATCCTGTTTTTATCAATTTCAGTTTGTTGTTTAAAATAACGTAATCGTTGTTTTGGATATTTTCTTATGTTTAAAATCGTTTAAAATGAAGTCCGTAACAGTTGAAGGACGTGAAGTCAGAAGTCTTGATAGGAATGTTAAAACTATCCCATAACCAATCAAGATAAATAATAGTTTTGAGATGACCCTTTGAATTACTATCTAGTAAGTAGGTATACAGTGGCAATTTTTCCATATATAATAAACACATGATTGCATTCTCATAAAGCATCACGGTGGCCGAATTGTTAACAACGTTGCGTTGTAAACCTTCATCTCTCACCGCTGCGGTTTCGAATCCCACTGGGGGCGCGACTTGTATGTGAGGAAGTGTCGATTCTTACGGATGGCGGGAGGTTTACAGTACTGGTTCTACCCAGGAAAAGTGGGTGATCTGCCACAAAACCGACCATCATATATAACGTTGCATGTGTTGAAAATGCCATAAAACACCATACAAAAAAAACACATTCTCATAATATCAGTCTTACATAAAAAGAGCCACAAATGATTCCCATACAAAATCATATGCTATTTATACAAATGGAGTTTCATAAAAATATCATATGAGAATAAATTCCTAAAAGCTTCAGTTTTAAAACACATACATTTTCATATGAGTCTCACGAGGAAAAAAAAAAGGCCCAAGAGGGCCTGTGAACGCTCTACTTGCTAAAGATAAAGTTTATGTATAAGAGGCCATAACTCTTTAAACAAGAGGCCCAAGAGGGCCTGTGGACACCCTACTTGCTAAAGATAAAGTTTATGTATAAGGGGCCATAACTCTTTAAACAAGAGGCCCAAGAGGGCCTGTGGACACTCTACTTTCTAAAGATAAAGTTTATGTATAAGGGGCCATAACTCTTTAAACAAGAGGCCCAAGAGGGCCTGTGGACACCCTACTTGCTAATGATAAAGTTAATGTATAAGGTGGTCATTACTCTTTCAAAAATCATTCAACCGGAACATGGCGATGATATACGTAACTGGGCTTGGTACTGATCATCCCAGCCAAGTTTCGTTGAAATCCAGACAGAGGTTCAGGAGAACGAGTCTTTACAAAGTTAGTGTATTAAAACCTTTAAAGGTCATAACTCTGCCAAAATTCATTCAACAGGAACATGGCAATGACAGGTGCAACTAGGCTGCTTGGTACTGATCATCCTGGCAAAGATTCGCCGTTGAAATCTGGCAAGGAGTTCAGAAGATATTAATCTGGACAAAGTTTCTGTATTAAAACCTTTAAAGTGCCATAACTCTGCCAAAAATTATTCAACCAGAATATCGCGATGACATGCACAACTAGTCTTGATACCGTTCAACCTTGTCAAGTTTCGTTGAAATCAAACCAGGGGTTCAGAAGAACTAGCCCGGAAAACGTTTGTGTATCAAAAACCTTTAAAGGGTTTGATGCACTATTTTCAAACAAGGTTTATTTTACAGGAAAACACCGAAAGAATTATCAAAATGCCATGAAAAATAAAGGATATGACCTATTGAAAATTTGCAAAGAAACATAAATGGAGGCGGCCATATTGGAACGATGACATTATTGTGCTTTTTACCATGTATGACATATTGACAAAATGTCTTTTAAAGCAAAGAAAATCACTACAAATGAAAAATAAGCATACAATTTATACATTTTACATCTGTGTATTTATTTTTAATCATTTTACAGCAATTTTCTTTACTTTATAATGTATTTTATCAATATGCCATATATGATAAAAAGGCACGTAACTCTGCCAAAAAATGCGACGATGATATGCACAACTAGGCTTGGTGCTGATCATCCCTGCAAAGTTTCGTTGAAATCTGGCGAAGGGTTCAGGAAAACTAGTCCAGTTAAAGGGCCATAACTCTGCCAAAAATCATTCAACTGGAACTCGGCGATGATTTGCACAACTAGACCTGGAACTGATCATCCCTAAAAATTTAGTTTCGTTTAAATTCGGCCAGGGGTTCAGGAGAACTAGTCAGGACAAAGTTTGTGTATTAAAACCTTTAAAGGGCCATAACTCCTCCAAAGGCATTCAACTGGAACACGGTGACGACATGTTTACTACACTACACTGATCATCCCTGCAGTTTCACTGAAATCCAGCCAAATGAAGGCCCTTTCATCTTGATGCGATTAAAGCATATTTCAGAAAATCAAGAGCCATAACTTCAGTGTAAATAGTCCAATCTGGCTGGTTTTCAAAATTATCCGAGCTTTCATTTGTATTCACAATCTGGTAAAGTTTGGTAAAGATCGGATGAAAAATGAAGGTCCTATCATCTTAACAAGGCAAAATATACCCTTTTTAACTAATTTAACTAAATCAAGGACCATAACTCCGCTGTTACTGGTCCGATGTGCCTGGATTATGGATTTTTCTGACCTTTCATTAATAGTAACATCTTGGTACAGTTTGGTAAAGAACGAATGAAAAATATAGGCCCTATCGTCTTAAAGAGGCAAAATAAAGCATTTTTAACCAAATCAAGGGCCATAACTCTGCAGTTTACTGGTCCGATCTGGCTGGTTTTCGAACTTGTCCGAGCTTTCATTGATATTAACAATCTGTTAAAGTTGGTTAAGATTGGATGACAAGTGAAGGCCCTATCATCTTAACGAGGTAAAATAAAGCATTTTTAACTTAATCAAGGGTTATAACTCTGCTGTTACTGGTCCGATCTGCCTGGTTTACGGATTTGTCTGAGCTTTCATTGATAGTAACAATTTGGTACAGTTTGGTAAAGATCGGATGAAAAATATAAGCCCTATCGTCTTAAAGAGACAATGTCCGTAACTGTTAGCTTATAAAACACACACTAATTATATATGTTCGCAAACATTACACACTAATCATTATTGAATATTTACTAATTAAAAACAAGATTGTTTGACGGAATTCAATCGCGGTACAAAACAAGAGGCCCAAGAGGGCCTGTGGACGCTCTACTGGCTAAACATAAAGTTTATGTATAATATCATTCAACTGGAACATGGCGATGACATACGCAACTAGGCTTGGTACTGATCATCCCTGCCAAGTTTTGTTGAAATCCAGCCAGACGTTCAGGAGAACTAGTCTGTACGAAGTTAGTGTATTAAAACCTTTAAGGAGTCATAACTCTGCCAAAATTCATTCAACCAGAACACGGCAATGACATGTGCAACTAGGTTTGGTACTAATCATACCCAACAAGATTCAATGAAATTCGGCCAGGAGTTCAGAAGAGACTAATCTGGACAAAGTTTGTCTATTAAAACCTTTAAAGGGCCAACTCTGCCAAAAATCATTCAACCGGAATACGGCGATGATATGCAGGCTTGATACTGATCATCCTTGTCAAGTTCAGCTGAAATCCAGCCAGGGGTTCAGGAGAATCAGCCCGGAAAATGTTTGTGCATCAAAAAACGTTTAAAGGGCCATAACTCTGCCAAAAATCTGTAAACTTGAACGCGACGATGATATGCACAACTAGGCTTGGTGCTGATCTTCCCTGTAAAGTTTCGCTGAAATCTGGCGAGGGGTTCAGGAGAACTTGTCCAGACAAAGTTTGTGTATTAAAACCTTTAAAGGGCCATCTCTGCCAAAATTAATTCAACCGGAACACGGCCATGATTTCCACAACTAGACCCGGAGTTGATAATCCCTAAAATGTTTCGTTTAAATCTGGCCAGGGGTTCAGGAGAACTAGTCTGGACAAAGTATGTGTATTAAAACCTTTAAAGGGACATAACTCCGCCAAAATCATTCAACCGGAACACGGTGACGATATGTACAACTAGGCTTGGTACTGATCATCCCTGAAAAGTTTCACTGAAATCCGTCCAAACGAAGGCCCTTTCATCTTACTGAGGACAAAATAATAGCATTTTTCAGAAAAGGGCTATAACTCCTGTGTAAATGGTCCAATCTGGCTGTTTTTCAAATTTGTCGGAGCTTTCATTGATATTAACAATCTGATAAAGTTTGGTAAAGTTCTGATGAAAAATGAAGGCCCTATTGTCTTAACGAGGAAAAATATAGCATTTTTAACTAAATAAAGGGCCATAACTCCGCTGTTACTGGTCCGATCTGGCTGGTTTTCGATCTTGTCCGAGCTTTCATTGATATTAACAATCTGGTACAGTTTGGTAAAGATCGGACGAAAAATGAAGGCCCTATTATCTTAACGACGCAAAATATAGCGCTTTTAACTAAATCAAATGCCATAACTCCACTGTTACTGGTCCAATATGGCCGGTTTTCGAATTTGATATTACCAATCTGGTAAAGTTTGGTAAAGATCAGATGAAAATTGAAGGCCCTATCGTCTTAATGAGGTATATAGCGTTTTTAACTAAATCAAGGGCCATAACTCCGCTGTTACTGGTGCGATCTGGCCGGTTTTCGAACTTGTCCAAGCTTTTATTGATATTACCAATCTGGTAAAGTTTGGTTAAGTTCGGATGAAAAATGAAGGCCCTATCGTCTTAACGAGGCAAAATGTAGCATTTTTAACTAAATCAAGGGCCATAACTCCGCTGTAACTAGTCCGATCTGGCCGATTATCGAAATTATTCGGGCTTTCATTGATATTAACAATTTGGTAAAGTTTGGGAAAGATCAGATAAAAAATGAAGGCCCTATAACGAGGCAAAATATAGCATTTTTAACTAAATCAAGGGCCGTAACTCCGCTGTTACTGGTCCGATCTGGCCGGTTTTCGAACTTGTGCGAGCTTTCATTGATATTACCAATTTGGTAAAGTTTGGGAAAGATCGGATGAAAAATGAAGGCCCTATCGTCTTAACTAGGCAAAATATAGCATTTTAACTAAATCAAGGGCCGTAACTCCGCTGTTACTGGTCCGATCTGGCCGGTTTTCGAACTTGTGCGAGCTTTCATTGATATTACCAATTTGGTAAAGTTTGGGAAAGATCGGATGAAAAATGAAGGCCCTATCGTCTTAACTAGGCAAAATATAGCATTTTAACTAAATCAAGGGCCGTAACTCCGCTGTTACTGGTCCGAACTGTCCGGTTTTCGAACTTGTCCGAGCTTTCATTGATATTACCAATTTGATAAAGCTTGGGAAAGATCGGATGAAAAATTAAGGCCCTATCGTCTTAACGAGGCAAAATATAGCATTTTTAACTAAATCAAGGGCCATAACTCCGCTGTTACTGGTCCGATTTGGCCGGTTTTCGAACTTGTCTGAGCTTTCATTGATATTAACAATATTTTAAAGTTTGGTAAAGATCAGATGAAAAATGAAGGTTCTATCGTCTTAACGTGGTAAAAGTTAACGGACGGACGGACGACGGACAACTCGCCATCCCATAAGCTCTGCTGGCCCTTGGCCAGTAGAGCTAAAAAAAGGATCCACTTCGGGCGTTTGAACTCGCAGCCCAAACTAAAATTACACTCGCAGTATTAATAGTGAGCGCGAGCATGAAGTAGCCGACATCGCTCCTACCTGAGCTAACCGGGCTATACATATTTCGCAATACATACTATGGTGAAAACCTAATGCGCTAATGGAAGTCACGTGATCGCAGAAAAGGTAAATATGGTGGGTCCCACTTTATTTACAAATAATAATTAAAAGCTTCTTTTTTTCAAACTCACGAATATATTACTACAGACTTCTTAGGGTCTATGCTCATGTTTTCATGTATACATTTCACTGAATAAAAGTCGGACTGTTATTTGGTTATGCTCAATATCTGATTACTTACAGACAGGGTCCCTTTAAAGAGGCAATATAAAGAGTTTTTAACTAAATCTAGGGCCTTAACTCTCCTTAACTCTGCTGTTACTGGTCCGATCTGGCTGGTTTCCGAACTTGTCCGAGCTTTCATTGATATTAACAATCTGTTAAAGTTGGTAAAGATTGGATGAAAAATGAAGGCCCTATCATCTTAATGAGGTAAAAGTTAATGGACGGACAACGGACAACTCGCCATCCCATAAGCTCTGCTAGCCCTTGGCCAGTAGAGCTAAAAATCAGGTTTTTATATGATTCTCATATGATTCATATACGATTCTTTTATGAAATACTATTCTTATATGAAAGGTTTTATATAAGAATCATGTACTGCTCCTTTTATGTAGGTAAAATATTATATAAGAATCATATAATATGTATATGTGGTAAAATTGGTAGTGTAGAGTTTATAGTCAGTCTGTTGTTTAAATAATTTGCGAGAAAGTCAGGCATGTTTACCATTTAAACTAATTCCCTATTTATCTAATATAGTTGATTAAAACACTCAATACTGAATGAATGGTGTTTTACGGCACCTCGACACAAAAATAGGTCATATTGTGCTCAAAAACTGATATAAGATGAAGCAATGAAGTAGTAATTAAAAATTAATGTGAATATATAAAGATAAAACTATTTACAAATAAGGGAACTGGTTATTGAGGTGTTTTTAAAATTCCTATCAAAACCTCAGATTGGATGACAAATGAAGGCCCTATCGTCCTAACGAGGTAAAATAAAGCATTTTTAACTAAAACAAGGGCCATAACTACACCGTTACTGGTCCGATCTGCCTGGTTTACGGATTTGTCTCAGCTTTCATTGATAGTAACAATCTGGTACAGTTTGGTAAAGATCGGATGAAAAATATATGCCCTATCGTCTTAAAGAGGCAAAATAAAGCGTTTTTAACTAAATCAAGGGCCATAACTCTGCTGTTACCGGTCTAACCGTCTGTTAAAGTTGGTAAAGATTGGATGACAAATGAAGGCCCTATCGTCTTAACGAGATAAAAAGTTAATGGACGGACAATGGACAACTCGCCATCCCATAAGCTCTGCTAGCCCTTGGCCAGTAGAGCTAAAAATCAGGTTTCTATATGATTCTCATAGGATTCATATACGATTCTTATATGAAAGGTTTTATATAAGAATCATGTACTTCTCCTTTTATATAGGTATCATATTATATAAGAATCATATAATACGTATATGTGGTAAAATTGGTAGAGTTTACAGTCAGTCTGTTGTTTAAATAATTTGCGAGAATGTCAGGCGTGTTTACCATTTAAACTAATTCCCTATGTATCTAATATAGTTGATTAAAACACTCAGTACTGATTGAATGGTGTTTTACGGCACGTCGAGACATAAATAGGTCATACTGTGCGCAAAAACTGATGAAAGATGAAGAAATGAAGTAGTAATTAAAAATTAACGTGAAAACATAAAGATAAAACTATTTACAAATAAGGGAACAGGTTATTGAGGTGTTTTTAAAATTCCTATCAAAACTTCTGACGTCACGACCTTCAACCATTAGGACATTATTTTAAATGGCCCAGAAAACATCCAAAACAACATTTATGTTATTTTAACGACATTACGATCAAATAAAAAATTGAAATCGTTAAAAAACAGGATAAAGCTGTATATTTTCTTCGTTTGTTGCTGAGAGATACGCGTTCCTCATTACTCATTCAATTGGTATCTGTGGGTAAATACTCATTGCAGTGAAAAAATATCTACAGCTCAGCTGGTAAGAATGAATAAAGAAAACTTCATAGAATTATTTTTCAGTATTGAAGACATTCTACTTTACAATGTACCACGGACCTAATAACAATTAGTTATTAGGTCTGTAAATGTACGTACAACTTTCTTGGATTCAGATCTCAAATTTTCTGTGTCTCCTAGCTGGTGGACTCCGTAAATGTCCAGGAAACTGACAACAATGGCAGACACAAATCCAAGACCACACAACATGGCTCCTGTCAGAGAAAAACAAGTATTTTAATTAAATCAGTCTGTTAAATAATTTTAGAATTATGTTATATTTAGAATTTTGTGATTCTTGGTTTCAAGAAGAGCATTACTCAAAGAGAGATACAAACAGTTTAAACTCTTTTTTACAGTAATTTGTACACTCAATCAGTTCTCAGGAAGTGATGTCATAATACCAGAAAATAATGTCATGACAGAAGCAATTATTTTGTAATTTTTAACTAATCTAGTTTCGGTATAATAAGTTGTTTCCACTTTTCAAGAAAACAGTGCATATGCTCAAGTGAAAGCCAAAATACATTAAAAGAACAACAGGTGCCAAAGTGGAAGCAAAGTGCCCCAAAGCCACGTGCCCGAGTGGAAATCAAAGTACCCCACGAGAACCACATGTGCCCAAGTGAAAGAAAAATTATCCCACATCCAAATGAGCCAAAGTACCCCGAAGAGAATGGAATGAACCACAGTCGCTCGAGTTGAAGCTAAATGAGCTGAAGAACATCAAAAAAAAACATGTACCTGAGAACCAAAGTACCCAAAGAAACGACGTGCCCAAATGAGCCGAAGTATCCCCAAGAGAACCACATGCCAGAATGGAAGCCACAGTACTCCAACAGAATCTCATGTTCCAGATTAGAAGTACCAATACCTCAACAGAAACACATGTGCCTAAGTGGAAACCAAAGTATCCAAGAGAACATAATGTGCATGAGGTAAAGCAAAAAATACCACAAGATAGCCACATGTGCCAAAATGAGCCACATTTCTCCAAGAGAACCTCCTGTACCTGACTGGAATATTATTCAAGGACTTCTATCCACTAATATATTGTTTTCTAGACAAAATCGTAAATATGAACTTACCTCCCCATAACGTCCAAGTAAGCCCATATTTTCCTTCGAAGCTTTCAGTCAAGAAAAAGTTAAGGACACTACCAAGCCTTGAGAAGGCCAGGGTAAAACCAAACGCAAGGGCCAGTTCCTTGTTTCTGAACCAATAAGCTGTGATTCTGTTTTGTACAACTGGAAAATATACATCATATAGAGAGATGGAAAAAATATACTAGAATGGTGCAACTGACAATTCAAGCCTATGGAAATTATTTTAGCATACATGTAGGTAACGGTTTATTTATATTATTGGTGCAATATAATCACCAGTTAATAATGTGCAAAATCAACTCGCTTTATACTATTCTTATAATTAATATATTATATATGTTTTTCACATAACTTGCATTTGTTATTAAAATCATTAATGTTATTAATGATTGAACAATTGCAAGTTATGTGAAAAAATAACGTGATGCCTGGAGCTTTGTTTAAAAAAAAAAGATTGCCGTGTGTCCCTTTAAGAGACAGTACATTTTTAATTCACACCCTCATGCAAAAGTTATCAATCCACGTACATCACATAAACTCTGCTGGAGGCAGACCTTGTAAGAAATTTGCCATACTTGTTAAGGAACCATTTCCTGAGCCGAACAGCAGACGGCCTAGGAGCATTACGGGCAGCATGGCAGACGTTCCCTTCAGCATGGCACCCACAGCAAAGGTACTCGATCCCAACACACACAGGAACGAAAACAGAAACACTCCAACTGTAGGCGAAAAACACAATACAATATCAGGAGAAATATCACATTGTGGTGAAAAATGGCTATAAACAACGCAATGAGATAAATAGCATATTATGTAATATACATTTTGGATTCTAAGTCAAACAAAGGGCCGTAATTCTATAATAAATTAGGCAGTCATCAATGAATGATGCAGACGGACATAAGGTCATCAGCTGTTATGAATATATGAATTTGGGAACAAACCATTAACAAGAGGCCCAAGAGGGCCTGTGAACGCTCTACTGGCTGTTATACCATTGATGAATCGAGTCGTACTACATGGTGTCTAGAGTGTACACAAGGTTTTTCAAGTATTTGACCTAGTGACCTAGTTTTTGACCCCATGGGACCCATTTTCGAACTTGACCAAAATATAATTAAGACAACATTTCGACAAAGTTTCATCAAGATCGGGTCAGAAATATGGCCTCTAGAGTGTACTAGTGACCTAGTTTTTGACCCTGTGTGACCCTGTGTGACCCATTTTCGAACTTTAGCAAGCTATAATTGAGACAAATATTCTGACAAAATTGCATCAAGATCGGGTCAAAAATATGGCCTCTAGAGTGTACACACGGTTTTTCCAAAGTTTGACCAAGTGACCTAGTTTTTAACACCATGTGACCCATTTTTGAACTTGACCAAGATATAATTAAGACAAACATTTTGACAAAGAGTGTACACAATGTATTTCCAATATTTGACCTAGTGACCTAGTTTTTAACCCCATGTGACCCATTTACAAACTTGACCAAGATTTAATTAAGACAAACTTTCTGACAAAGTTGCATCAAGCTCGGGTCAAAAATATGGCCTCTAGAGTGTATACAAGGTTTTTCCAATATTTGACCTAGTGACCTAGTTTTTAACTTCATGTGACCCATTTCCGAACTTGATCAAGATATAATTAAGATAAACAATTTGACAAAATTTCATCAAGATTGGGTAACAAATATGACCTCTAGAGTGTACACAAGTTTTTTCAAGTATTTCACCTAGTGACCTAGTTTTTGACCCCACATGACCCATTTTTGAACTTGACCGAGATTTCATTGAGACAAACCTTCTGACAAAGTTTCATCAAGATCGGGTAAAAAATATGGCCTCTAGAGTGTACACACGGTTTTTCCAAAGTTTGACCTAGTGACCTAGTTTTTAACACCATGTGACCCATTTTTGAACTTGACCAAGATATAATTAAGACAAACATTTTGACAAAGTTTCATGAAGATTGGGTCAGAAATACAGCTTCTAGAGTGTACACAAGGTTTTTCAAGTATTTGACCTAGTGACCTAGTTTTTAACCCCATGTGACCCATTTTCAAACTTGACCAAGATATAATTAAGACAAACATTCTGACAAAGTTGCATCAAGCTCGGGTCAAAAATATGGCCTCTAGAGTGTACACAAGGTTTTTCCAATATTTGACCTAGTGACCTAGTTTTTGACCACACATGACCCATTTTCGAACTTGACCGAGATTTCATTGAGACAAACAATTAAGATAAACATTCTGACAAGGTTGCATCAAGCTCGGGTCAAAAATATGGCCTCTAGAGTGTACACAAGGTTTTTCCAATATTTGACCTAGTGACCTAGTTTTTAACTTCATGTGACCCATTTTCGAACTTGATCAAGATATAATTAAGATTAACAATTTGACAAAGTTTCATCAAGATTGGGTAACAAATATGACCTCTAGAGTGTACACAAGTTTTTTCAAGTATTTGACCTAGTGACCTAGTTTTTGACCCCGCATGACCCATTTTTGAACTTGACCGAGATTTTATTAAGATAAACATTCTGACAAAGTTTCATCAAGATCAGGTCAAAAATATGGCCTCTAGAGTGTACACACGGTTTTTCCAAAGTTTGACCTAGTGACCTAGTTTTTAACACCATGTGACCCATTTTTGAACTTGACCAAGATATAATTAAGACAAACATTTTGACAAAGTTTCATGAAGATTGGGTCAGAAATACGGCTTCTAGAGTGTACACAAGGTTTTTCAAGTATTTGACCTAGTGACCTAGTTTTTAACCCCATGTGACCCATTTTCAAACTTGACCAAGATATAATTAAGACAAACATTCTGACAAAGTTGCATCAAGCTCGGGTCAAAAATATGGCCTTTAGAGTGTACACAAGGTTTTTCCAATATTTGACCTAGTGACCTAGTTTTTGACCCCACATGACCCATTTTCGAACTTGACCGAGATTTCATTGAGACAAACATTCTGACAAAGTTTCATGATGATTGCATCAGAAATGTGGCCTCTAGAGTGTACACAAGCAAAAGTTAACGGACGACAGACGACGGACGACGGACAACACACCATCCCATAAGCTCTGCTGGCCCTTGGCCAGTAGAGCTAAAAACTGTTTCTGAAATGCCAGTAATAAAAAATGCGTTATGCAACGGGACGCGACTGGCCGGGACACGAGGGGACAAAAATGTGTTAGGCGAAGGGACGTTACGGACAGCGTGATTCCTGTATAGCTCCCACTTCACTTTGTGAAAGCAGTGGTATAACCAGAACTACTTTTCTTTATTTTCAGCATACTCACATTTCTTCTTTTTTTTTTTATTTCAATCACCAGATTAATGGTGATCCATTTAATAGGTTTGTGAGGGTCAGAGTGGGCCATCCCTCAACAAACCATACATAAAAACAAGAGGCCCAAGAGGGCCTGTGAACGCTCTACTGGCTGTTATACCATTGATGAATCGAGTCGTACTACATGGTGTCTAGAGTGTACACAAGGTTTTTCAAGTATTTGACCTAGTGACCTAGTTTTTGACCCCATGGGACCCATTTTCGAACTTGACCAAAATATAATTAAGACGACATTTCGACAAAGTTTCATCAAGATCGGGTCAGAAATATGGCCTCTAGAGTGTACTAGTGACCTAGTTTTTGACCCTGTGTGACCCTGTGTGACCCATTTTCGAACTTTAGCAAGCTATAATTGAGACAAATATTCTGACAAAATTGCATCAAGATCGGGTCAAAAATATGGCCTCTAGAGTGTACACACGGTTTTTCCAAAGTTTGACCTAGTGACCTAGTTTTTAACACCATGTGACCCATTTTTGAACTTGACCAAGATATAATTAAGACAAACATTTTGACAAAGTTTCATCAAGATTGGGTCAGAAATACGGCTTCTAGAGTGTACACAAGGTTTTTCAAGTATTTGACCTAGTGACCTAGTTTTTAACCCCATGTGACCCATTTTCAAACTTGACCAAGATATAATTAAGACAAACGTTCTGACAAAGTTGCATCAAGCTCGGGTCAAAAATATGGCCTCTATAGTGTACACAAGGTTTTTCCAATATTTGACCTAGTGACCTAGTTTTTGACCCCACATGACCCATTTTCGAACTTGACCGAGATTTCATTGAGATAAACAATTAAGATAAACATTCTGACAAAGTTGCATCAAGCTCGGGTCAAAAATATGGCCTCTAGAGTGTACACAAGGTTTTTCCAATATTTGACCTAGTGACCTAGTTTTTAACTTCATGTGACCCATTTTCGAACTTGATCAAGATATAATTAAGATAAACAATTTGACAAAGTTTCATCAAGATTGGGTAACAAATATGACCTCTAGAGTGTACACAAGTTTTTTCAAGTATTTGACCTAGTGACCTAGTTTTTGACCCCACATGACCCATTTTTGAACTTGACCGAGATTTCATTGAGACAAACATTCTGACAAAGTTTCATCAAGATCGGGTCAAAAATATGGCCTCTAGAGTGTACACACGGTTTTTCCAAAGTTTGACCTAGTGACCTAGTTTTTAACACCATGTGACCCATTTTTGAACTTGACCAACATATAATTAAGACAAACATTTTGACAAAGTTTCATCAAGATTGGGTCAGAAATACGGCTTCTAGAGTGTACACAAGGTTTTTCAAGTATTTGACCTAGTGACCTAGTTATTAACCCCATATGACCCATTTTCAAACTTGACCAAGATATAATTAAGACAAACATTCTGACAAAGTTGCATCAAGCTCGGGTCAAAAATATGGCCTCTATAGTGTACACAAGGTTTTTCCAATATTTGACCTAGTGACCTAGTTTTTGACCCCACATGACCCATTTTCGAACTTGACCGAGATTTCATTGAGATAAACAATTAAGATAAACATTCTGACAAAGTTGCATCAAGCTCGGGTCAAAAATATGGCCTCTAGAGTGTACACAAGGTTTTTCCAATATTTGACCTAGTGACCTAGTTTTTAACTTCATGTGACCCATTTTCGAACTTGATCAAGATATAATTAAGATAAACAATTTGACTAAGTTTCATCAAGATTGGGTAACAAATATGACCTCTAGAGTGTACACAAGTTTTTTCAAGTATTTGACCTAGTGACCTAGTTTTTGACCCCACATGACCCATTTTTGAACTTGACCGAGATTTCATTGAGACAAACATTCTGACAAAGTTTCATCAAGATCAGGTCAAAAATATGGCCTCTAGAGTGTACACACGGTTTTTCCAAAGTTTGACCTAGTGACCTAGTTTTTGATACCATGTGACACATTTTTGAACTTGACCAAGATATAATTAAGACAAACATTTTGACAAAGTTTCATGAAGATTTGGTCAAAAATACGGCTTCTAGAGTGTACACAAGGTTTTTCAAGTATTTGACCTAGTGACCTAGTTTTTAACCCCATGTGACCCATTTTCAAACTTGACCACGATATAATTAAGACAAACATTCTGACAAAGTTGCATCAAGCTCGGATCAAAAATATGGCCTTTAGAGTGTACACAAGGTTTTTCCAATATTTGACCTAGTGACCTAGTTTTTGACCCCACATGACCCATTTTCGAACTTGACCCATTTTCGAACTTGACCGAGATTTCATTGAGACAAACATTCTGACAAAGTTTCATGATGATTGCATCAGAAATGTGGCCTCTAGAGTGTACACACACAAGCAAAAGTTAACGGACGACGGACGTCGGACGACGGAAGACGGACAACACACCATCCCATAAGCTCTGCTGGCCCTTGGGGTGGGGTTGGGAGCACAACATAACTATGTGTAAGAATTGACCAAAACTACACAGAAATATGTAAAAAAAATATAAAAATAAAAAAATATTGAGTTTTTGAGTGGGGTGCGGGGTGGGGGTGGGAGAGAGGCAGGGGTGGATGGTGGGGGGAGTGGGGGTGGTGAGAGCAACATATATGTGTAAGAAGCTATGTAATAATTCACCAAAACAACACAAAAATATGAAGATTTTCTTTTTTTTAAAAATCGAGTTTGAGTGGGATGGGGTAGAGGTGTGGGGTGGGGAGAGCAACAAGTGTAAGAATTGACTAAAACAACAAAGAAATATGTAAAAAAATAATAATATTAATTCAAGTGGGGTGGGGTGAGAGGGGGGGGGATATGTGTAGGAATTGACAAAAGCAACTCAGAAATATCATGCAAACCTAGATCTGCCTTTATTGCACATTTTATGGGCCATCACAATTTGGGTTCCATGGGAGCCCAGAATTTGCAAAAGACAAAATTACTTATCCAACCCTTTACAACATACTATAAGGAAACCAATTCCAAAATTTAGTTCAGCTAGGACAAGAAATGTAAGAGGTTTAGACCTGTAAACATAGCTTACACACAAAATTTGATGTGAAACAGACACATTTTAAGGGCTATCAGAATTTGGGTTCAATGGGAGCCCAGGGGTTACAGGAACCAAAATTACTTAAGCAGCCCTTAAGATAATGCTATAAGGAAGCTAATGGCCAAATTTGGTTGAGCTAGGGTAAGAATTGTAAGAGATATAGACTTGTAAACACAGCTTACACGCAAAATTTGATGTGAAATGGGACACATTTTATGGGCTATCATAATTTGGGTTCCATGGGAGCCCATGGGTTACAGGAACCAAAATTGCTTATGCAGTCCTTAAGATAATGCTATAAGGAAGCCCATGGCCAAATGGCCAAATTTGGTTGTGCTAGGATAAGAAATGTAAGAAATATAGACTTGTAAACACAGCTTACACGCAAACCTGAATGTGGGACGCCTACGCCGACGCCGACCCCAGGGTGATTACATAAGCTCTCTTATTCTTCGAATAGTCGAGCTAATAACGTGTAATATGCATCAAATTAGTTTGTACACAAAATAATAGGAAATTATAATCAAGTAAA
Organism: Cyrtodaria siliqua; assembly: GCA_037043455.1. Taxonomy (NCBI): domain Eukaryota; kingdom Metazoa; phylum Mollusca; class Bivalvia; order Adapedonta; family Hiatellidae; genus Cyrtodaria; species Cyrtodaria siliqua. The sequence continues at coordinate 53,001 of JAWPHD010007134.1, forward strand.
TAAATGCATATTGTAATCAGAGACAATATAAATGGAGGTCTTCTTTTTCTTTAGCATACTGAACTCACATCTGTTTCCAAGTTTGTCTATCAGAAAACCAGCTCCTATCACAACAACAGCATTCCTGGAAAAGCATGTTATAACTCAGACATTAAGTTTAAGTAACCTGACGCAGTCCTAGTTCTCACGTTTGAAGTCTTCAGTAATGTTATTTTGTCATAGACTAGTTTACATTCAAAAATATCCACAAAATCATATACATTTAATTATAACATGCTAGACAAAGGCCTTTCAAAAATGTGGTCTATTTCTCCTTAAACCATAGTAAACGTTTAATCCAGAAAGAAAGAAAGAAAAGAAAGATAGAATTTTATAGTTTAGATATCATCTTTTACAACAAATTAAGACGAGAAAACTTACATGTACATACAAAGGGCAGACCTTTTCAAGCGATTAACAGAAAAATTACGTCCTTCCATTTCATCATTTACAACAGATTAAGAAGAGAAAACGTATGACCATTCATACAAAATGCAGAGTTTTTAATACGACAGATTAATATAAGGTTAACTGTAAGGAAATTTTGAATTTTGCTACGATATATCAGACGTTTAATGGTCGCAAATTTTGTTCACTGTCGACTGTTAAACGACAGATATACTGTTGCAAAAGTCAATATTTCAATACTGGTTAACCAGTTTCTAACGCATTTTATTGTTTTCGACAGTTTTTATCACAAACGCGTTCAAATAAAACGAGACGTCAAGTTTTTGACGGTTTAACGTCACATGACTGGATTTGCGATGGCTTATGCACTATTTAATAGTCGCACATTTTTGAACGTCAACCAATCTGATTGCAGGATTTTTGTCAAGTGTGTTAGAATAGAAAACTTACGTCCATGCATAAATAGCATATAGGAGATTGTAGTCGTCGTCTGACATGCCGAGACATCCGTCACATCGTGTGCAATTTTCCGCTGTTGAATTTCCCGTTGTTGTGGTGCAGTTATCGTGCTATAATGGTAAGTATAAAGTATAAAACTCGATGACTGCTTTTTACACTAGTCATGGGATATTCTTTTTACTTTGGTGTGTCCTCAGACAAGACACTTCATCCCCGCCACCAGCCTCTCCAGTGCCACTGGGTTACTTTGGTGTGTCCTCAGGCAAGACACTTCATCCCCGCCACCAGCCTCTCCAGTGCCACTGGGTTACTTTGGTGTGTCCTCAGGCAAGACACTTCATCCCCGCCACCAGCCTCTCCAGTGCCACTGGGTTACTTTGGTGTGTCCTCAGGCAAGACACTTCATCCCCGCCACCAGCCTCTCCAGTGCCACTGGGTTACTTTGGATGTGTCCTCAGGCAAGACACTTCATCCCCGCCACCAGCCTCTCCAGTGCCACTGGGTTACTTTGGTGTGTCCTCAGGCAAGACACTTCATCCCCGCCACCAGCCTCTCCAGTGCCACTGGGTTACTTTGGTGTGTCCTCAGGCAAGACACTTCTCCTAACCTCGTCCATCATATGAAGATGCAAACCAATGTTGTTTTTTTACTTTTGCGGGAAGGGGTCAGGGCCCTTTAGAGGGAGAAACATTTGACGTGATAGGAAAAAGGGGGTATTTCGACAATGTTAAAATAAAAAAGAAATATAGTAGTTTTTTGTATGTATTAAGTCGCAGTCTTTCATTCAGTACTAAATCTACATCAAGAGCATGTTTGATGGACATGTTATGGGTGGTTAACTAAGAAACAACAATTAAAAAAAAATGTTTTTTTGAGGATTTTTTTTCCGAAAAAAGGGGGAAAATATACTATTTAGAGGGGGAAATGGGGCTAAATTTCGCCGAATATTTTGGGTAAAAAAAACACTGCAAACCAGGCTATCCCATGTATCTGAGTATATCCTCCGAGCATGTTACAGAACCATAGGAATCTATTTGATAGCACATGCAAAAGTAGGGCATGGTTTTCAGATTCCCATGTTCCTTCCACTCTATCTAGGACTGTAGAGCCATCCCAGAGAGAAGGGAAGGAAACATGGGAATCAGGCTTAATGTAAATAATGTGTTAAGATATTAACAATTTTAGTACTATAGTTTCTTTTCTAAGATCAAAAATTAATGTAGTGTGCATTTTTGTCAAATCTTAAGTGTATTATTTCATAGTAGTACATGAAATGTAGAAATGTATTGTACATTATTGCATAGCGATACATCAAATGTATTGTACATTATTGCATAGCGATACATCAAATGTATTGTATATTATTTCATAGCCATACATCAAATGTATTGTATATTATTTCATAGCCAAACATCAAATGTATTGTACATTATTTCATAGCCATACATAAAATGTATTGTATATTATTTCATAGCCAAACATCAAATGTATTGTATATTATTTCATAGCCAAACATCAAATGTATTGTATATTATTTCATAGCCATACATCAAATGTATTGTACATTATTTCATAGCCATACATAAAATGTATTGTATATTATTTCATAGCCAAACATCAAATGTATTGTACATTATTTCATAGCCAAACATCAAATGTATTGTATATTATTTCATAGCCATACATCAAATGTATTGTACATTATTTCATAGCCAAACATCAAATGTATTGTATATTATTTCATAGCCATACATCAAATGTATTGTATATTATTTCATAGCGATACATCAAATGTATTGTATATTATTTCATAGCCATACATAAAATGTATTGTACATTATTTCATAGCCAAACATCAAATGTATTGTATATTATTTCATAGCCATACATCAAATGTATTGTATATTATTTCATAGCCATACATCAAATGTATTGTATATTATTTCATAGCGATACATCAAATGTATTGTATATTATTTCATAGCCATACATAAAATGTATTGTACATTATTTCATAGCCAAACATCAAATGTATTGTATATTATTTCATAGCCATACATCAAATGTATTGTACATTATTTCATAGCCAAACATCAAATGTATTGTATATTATTTCATAGCCATACATCAAATGTATTGTATATTATTTCATAGCGATACATCAAATGTATTGTATATTATTTCATAGCCATACATAAAATGTATTGTACATTATTTCATAGCCATACATCACATGAGTTGTATATTATTTCATAGCCATACATCAAATGTATTGTATATTATTTCATAGCGATACATCAAATGTATTGTATATTATTTCATAGCCATACATAAAATGTATTGTACATTATTTCATAGCCATACATCAAATGTATTGTATATTATTTCATAGCCATACATCAAATGTATTGTATATTATTACATAGCCATACATCAAATGAGTTGTATATTATTTCATAGCCATACATCAAATGTATTGTATATTATTTCATAGCGATACATCAAATGTATTGTATATTATTTCATAGCCATACATAAAATGTATTGTATATTATTTCATAGCCATACATAAAATGTATTGTATATTATTTCATAGCCATACATCAAATGTATTGTATATTATTTCATAGCCATACATCAAATGTATTGTATATTATTACATAGCCATACATCAAATGAGTTGTATATTATTTCATAGCCATACATCAAATGTATTGTATATTATTTCATAGCCATACATCAAATGTATTGTATATTATTACATAGCCATACATCACATGTATTGTATATTATTTAATAGCCATACATTAAATGCATTGTACATTATTTCATAGACTTTCATCAAATGCATTGTACATTATTTCATAGACTTTCATCAAATGCATTGTATATTATTTCATAGACTTTCATCAAATGCATTGTACATTATTTCATAGACTTTCATCAAATGCATTGTATATTATTTCATAGCCATAAATCAAATGTATTGTACATTATTTCATAGCCATACATCACATGTATTGTATATTATTTTATGGACATACATCAAATGCATTGTATATTATTTCATAGACATACATCAAATGTATTGTACATTATTTCAAAGACATCCATCAAATGTATTGTATATTATTTCATAGCCATACATCAAATGTATTGTATATTATTTCATAGCCATACATCAAATGTATTGTATATTATTTCATAGCCATACATCAAATGTATTGTATATTATTTCATAGCCATACATCAAATGTATTGTATATTATTACATAGCCATACATCAAATGCATAGTATATTATTTAATAGCCATACATTAAATGTATTGTACATTATTTCATAGACTTTCATCAAATGCATTGTACATTATTTCATAGACTTTCATCAAATGCATTGTATATTATTTCATAGACTTTCATCAAATGCATTGTACATTATTTCATAGACTTTCATCAAATGCATTGTATATTATTTCATAGCCATAAATCAAATGTATTGTACATTATTTCATAGCCATTACATCAAATGTATTGTATATTATTTCATAGCCATACATCAAATGTATTGTATATTATTTCATAGCCATACATCAAATGTATTGTATATTATTTCATAGCCATACATCAAATGTATTGTATATTATTTCATAGCCATACATAAAATGTATTGTATATTATTTCATAGCCATACATCAAATGTATTGTATATTATTTCATAGCCATACATCAAATGTATTGTATATTATTTCATAGCCATACATCAAATGTATTGTATATTATTTCATAGCCATACATCAAATGTATTGTATATTATTTCATAGCCATACATAAAATGTATTGTATATTATTTCATAGCCATACATCAAATGTATTGTATATTATTTCATAGCCATACATCAAATGTATTGTATATTATTTCATAGCCATACATCAAATGTATTGTATATTATTTCATAGCCATACATCAAATGTATTGTATATTATTTCATAGCCATACATAAAATGTATTGTATATTATTTCATAGCCATACATCAAATGTATTGTATATTATTTCATAGCCATACATCAAATGTATTGTATATTATTTCATAGCCATACATAAAATGTATTGTACATTATTTCATAGCCAAACATCAAATGTATTGTATATTATTTCATAGCCATACATCAAATGTATTGTATATTATTTCATAGCCATACATCAAATGTATTGTATATTATTACATAGCCATACATCACATGTATTGTATATTATTTAATAGCCATACATTAAATGTATTGTACATTATTTCATAGACTTTCATCAAATGCATTGTACATTATTTCATAGACTTTCATCAAATGCATTGTACATTATTTCATAGACTTTCATCAAATGCATTGTATATTATTTCATAGACTTTCATCAAATGCATTGTACATTATTTCATAGACTTTCATCAAATGCATTGTATATTATTTCATAGCCATAAATCAAATGTATTGTACATTATTTCATAGCCATACATCACATGTATTGTATATTATTTTATGGACATACATCAAATGCATTGTATATTATTTCATAGACATACATCAAATGTATTGTACATTATTTCAAAGACATCCATCAAATGTATTGTATATTATTTCATAGCCATACATCAAATGTATTGTATATTATTTCATAGCCATACATCAAATGTATTGTATATTATTTCATAGCCATACATCAAATGTATTGTACATGACTTCACAGCCATACATCAAATGTATTGTACATAATTTCATAGCCAAACATCAAATGTATTGTATATTATTTAATAGACTTTCATTCAATGTATTGTACATTATTTCATAGCCATACATCAAATGTATTGTATATTATTTCATAGCCATACATCAAATGTATTGTATATTATTTCATAGCCATACATCAAATGTATTGTACATGACTTCACAGCCATACATCAAATGTATTGTACATAATTTCATAGCCAAACATCAAATGTATTGTATATTATTTAATAGACTTTCATTCAATGTATTGTACATTATTTCATAGCCATACATCAAATGTATTGTATATTATTTCATAGCCATACATCAAATGTATTGTACATTATTTCATAGACTTTCATTAAATGTATTGTATATTATTTCATAGACATACATCAAATGCATAGTATATTATTTCATAGCCATACATCAAATGTATTGTACATTATTTCATAGACTTTCATCAAATGTATTGTACATTATTTCATAGACTTTCATTAAATGTATTGTATATTATTTCATAGACATACATCAAATGCATAGTATATTATTTCATAGCCATACATCAAATGTACTGTACATTATTTCATAGACTTTCATTAAATGTATTGTATATTATTTCATAGACTTTCATTAAATGTATTGTATATTATTTCATAGACATACATCAAATGCATAGTATATTATTTCATAGCCATACATCAAATGTACTGTACATTATTTCATAGACTTTCATCAAATGTATTGTATATTATTTCATAGACTTTCATTAAATGTATTGTACATTATTTCATAGCCATACATCAAATGTATTGTATATTATTTAATAGACATACATCAAATGCATAGTATATTATTTCATAGCCATACATCAAATGTATTGTATATTATTTCATAGACATACATCAAATGCATAGTATATTATTTCATAGCCATACATCAAATGCATTGTTTATTATTTCATAGCCAAACATCAAATGTATTGTACATTATTTCATAGCCAAACATCAAATGTATTGTATATTTTGCCATAACCATACATCAAATGCATTGTATATTATTTCATAGCCATACATCAAATGTACTGTACATTATTTCATAGCCATACATCAAATGTACTGTACATTATTTCATAGCCATACATCAAATGTACTGTACATTATTTCATAGCCATACATCAAATGAGTTGTATATTATTTCATAGCCATACATCAAATGTACTGTACATTATTTCATAGCCATACTTCAAATGTGTTGTACATTATTTCAAAGCCATACATCAAATGTAATGTACATTATTTTATAGCCATACATCAAATGTATTGGACATTATGTACTAGTCACACACTATGTACATAACATCAGTCAAAGATCAAATGTAGTGTACCGGTATATTAGTTCATAGCCATGCTTCAATTGTACATTACCAAAAATGTAATCCTCATCACATCAAAGTAATACATCAAAATTCAAATGCAGGATAGTTTATGTAAAATCATAATAAAGTACGTCAAATGTACATCAACTGGTTTATTACTACATCGTTACCATGTATATTTACATACCCCTGTAAATTTACCCTGAAGTACACTGGGCATGTCGAAGCAGAAGTATGATCCAAACGTCAGCATACAGTTGAAGAACAGCAGACAAAATCGATAACCCTCTAAAACATAAAGAAAATTATGGTTGAAGAACAGCAGACAAAATCGATAACCCTCTAAAACACACAGATAATTATGGTTGAAGAACAGCAGACAAAATCGATAACCCCCTAAAACATAAAGATAATTATGGTTAAAGAACAGCAGACAAAATCGATAACCCTATAAAACTTAAACATAATTATGGTTGAAGAACAGCAGACAAAATCGATAATCCCGTAAAAGATAAAGATAAGTATGGTTGAAGAACAGCAGACAAAATCGATAACCCCCTAAAACATAAAGATAATGATAGCTGAAGATCAGCAAACAAAAAATCGATAAACCCCTAAAACATAAAGTCTAATATAATTATGGTTGAAGAACAGCAGACAAAATCGATATCCCCTATAAAATAAAGATAATTATAGTTGAAGAACAGCAGACAAAATCGATAACCCCATACAACATAAAGATAATTATGGTTGAAGAACAGCAGACAAAATTGATATCCCCTATAACATAAGGATAATATGGTTAACTCCTGTGATAATTAGTTAATTGTAATCGGAAAATTAAAGGATCTCAGCTTTACCATCGTGCGTGATTAAAATCAATTGGATTATCAATGACTGAAGATATTTATTTTTTTATTGATAAACAGAGTAATACCGGGCTTCATCGGACAGCCAGGGTTCTTCGGACAGTTCAAAATATCTGTATTTATAGCTCTAATAAACGCGATACTACTGAAACTGCATTGCTATTCCTGTCTGTTTACATGTCTGTCCTACATAAACAAATACGTAAGCACAAGTGACGAAATGTATTGACTCTTTTGATTGGTTGTGGACCACCCTTTTGTTATCTGACTGACAACTAAGAAAGCGCGCAAATTTTAAACTTCGGTTTCACAACTAGAAAATAAAGGATAGTGAATGTGAAATTCTTTTAAATTTGTTTTCTTTTATTTAATAATTAAAAAAGAAATGTAAATGCAAAATATTTTCAATTTCAGGGAAAAAATATCAAAAGATAGTAAAAAACAAGTGTCCGATAGACCCCATGTGTAAAAAGTAACTTTAACTTCGCATTGGGCTGTATCTGACAGAAATCTCACCTGAGACTATGACATTTATGTTAGTGTTGAATAGAGGTGTGCAGTGCTTTCGCCTAGCAAATAATAACCGTATCGTTTCTAGATCTAATAAATTAGCGAAGAAGATCTAGATCTAAATAATATGTCCAATATTAACATTTCCCTCGCTAATTTACGAGAAACGATAAGTAAGAGGTCATCACAGCGTGCGATCCGTATACACAAGATCGCAAATGTCGCGATGCATAAAAACGATCGCTACGTGTAAAAACTAGACCGCTACGCTTCTAAAATAAGTCAGATGTAATATCCTTTAATTCTAACTAAACCCTAAATTACATCAATTCACGGGCCTCTGATAATTCACATAATGATAGGTGTTAACCTTGGACTAACTCATTGGTGTACACAATGGTTCCCGTGTAGAAAAAAAGATGTCCCCGCATCATAAAAAATCTGTTGCAAATTTACTTAATTCAAAAGGCATATACTTCAAAATATTATGGCAAATCTATTTCACAGTTGAATAGGCCTAGTTGATTATTAAATGTATTAAAGGAAGAACTTACCCTTGTGCATTAAATGCTTTTATCATATACTTCCCTATAAATACGTAGTTTTTGAATATACAGTACGACATAGACTTAGCTAGTCACAGCAGACTTAGCTAGTCATACCAACCAGGATGTAGTTGCCGGGCAATAAAGTTTTATTACACGCGTGAAATAAAGGGTTAAAAAAATGTCATATCACGGAAATAACGAATGTTCTTATGATTCTTTCAGCGGAGTGATACGGATATTATCGATTAGTTACGATTGTATACGATGTGTCACTCGAATGGTTTGTCCTCTGTTTGTCAACTTGTTTTCACGCCAGATTAATGGCAATACATCTACATGTGTACGTTGAGCTGTCATCTTTGATCATTACTCGATGGAAATGACTTGACTTGTAATGTTAAGAAGATGAAATAAAAGAGAAGATAGACAGATAGAAGTAAAATAAAGAACAAAATAAGGCACAATATATGGACCATAAAGATAGTTTAACAAATTTATAATAAACTCAATGATATGGAAGCATCCTTGGATAAAATAACCATGTGTGACCATTAATTTTCTGAATTAGACAATTTAAAAGTCAATGGCATTAATTTTAAACAAATTTGAAAAAAAATGTGTAGATCTACACAAGTTTACGCGATAGACGTGCATGAACACATCAAAATGGGATTACATATATTAATAATATTATTGTTTTCTCCTTGGAAAACAGTGTAGTAAGTTAGTTAAAGTTGACAGTTCAACAAAATCATTGCTGAAGTATATAATAAATAGAATAAAAAATGGGTATTTTCATATCACACCCTATATACCATGACCCATATTAGCCCTCGAGCTAAAGCTCTTGGGCTGATATGGTGTCTCAGGCCTGATGATAGGGTGTGATATGAAAATATCCATTTATTATTCTCTATGTATATGGGCCGTACTTACTAACATTATTTGCAGCACACCTGTTTCATAAGAATATAGTTTATAAAGTATTGAACCATAATGATGACCTTACAATTCTGAAATCAGAGAATTGAATGCTGTTTAACGGCTCATCAACACAGTAGAGGTTATTTAGAGCTGCCCCAGAGAGAGGGGAAGGATACATAGTAAACCGGGAACCGTGTCCTACTCTTACTATCGAATAGATTCCTATGGTTTTTAGCTCACCTGAGCCGAAGGCTCAAAGGTGAGCTATTGGGATCACTCTTTGTCCGTCGTCCGTCGTCGTTAACTTTTGCTTCAAACGACTTCTCCTCAGAAACTGCTTGGCCAATTTTGACCAAACTTCACGTGGATGATCCTTAGATGAATGCTTTTTAGATTTGTTAAAATTAGGTCAACGCGACATCCAAGATGGCCGCCATTACCATATATGGTTGAAACCTTAAAAAATCTTCTTCTCAAGAACGACTGGACAGATTTCAACAGTTTTTCTTTTAAAATGATCGCCAATGTCTAGACTATCAAGTTTGTTCAACTGAAGTCCCCGGGGTCAAAAATGGCCATACCCCGGGGGTCCAAAGTTTGTATATTGAGATTTTGCATGTTTTTCATATAGACATATAGGAAACAAGAAATATCACTGAAAGTGATAAATGCCCCCTAAGTGTCCTTTGACCTCTAAGTATGACCTTGACCTTGGAGCCATGGACATGGATTTGTGCAAGACACCTCATTTGGTTGTGGAGAGCACTTGTGCCAAGTTATGTAAAAATCCGTCCAGGCATGCAAAAGTTATTGACCAGACACAATTTGACCTTTGACCTCTAAATGTGACCTTGACCGTGGGGCCACAGACCTGGATTTTGCGCTTGTTATGGTGATCACTTGTGCCAAGTTACACAAAAATCCCTGCAGGGGTTGTGACGTTACGGTCCGAACACGAAATTGCAAACCTGTTTTTTACCTATGAACTGCAAGTGTGACCTTGACATTTGAGGTACGGACCTGGGTTTTGCACGCGACACATCGTCTTGTTATGGTGATCACTTGTGCCAAGTTATTTGAAAATCCCTGCAGGGGTTGTGACGTTACGGTCCGGACACGAAATTGCGTACCTGTTTTTGACCTATGAACTTCAAGTGTGACCTTGACCTTTCAGGTACGGGCATGGGTTTTGCGGGGGACACATCGGCTTGTTATGGTGATCTCTTGTGCCAAGTTATTTAAAAATCCCTGCAGGGGTTGTGAAGTTACGGTCTGGACACGAAATTGCGTACCTGTTTTTGACTTATGAACTTCAAGTGTGACCTTGACCTTTGAGGTACGGACCTGGGTTTTGCGGGGGACACATCGTCTCGTTATGGTGATCGATTGTGCCAAGTTATTTAAAAATCCCTGCAGGGGTTGTGAAGTTACGGTCCGGACTCGCACTTCGGAATGACGGACAGAATCCGGACAGACGGACGGACGGACGGACTGTGCGATTATAATATGCCCCCTAAAAAAAATTCGGGGGCATAAAAACTTTAAAAAATCTTCTTCTCTGAAACCACAAGGCACACAGGTCTCATGTATTACATGTAGCATCAGCTTATGGTCCTCTACTAAGTTTGTTCAAATGGTGACCCTGGGGTCACATTTGGCCCCGCCCCAAGGGTCACGTTTTACATAGACATGTATAGGGAAAAACTTAAAAAATCTTCTTCTCTGAAACTGGGAGCCAGAGGTTTAATATTTTGCATTTACTATAAGCTTATGGTCCTTTACAAAGTTTGTTCAAATGGTGACTCTCGGGTCCCATTTGGCCCCGCCCCAAGGGTCACATGTTTTACACAGACATGTATAGAAAAAAACTTAAAAAATCTTCTTCTCTGAAACTGCAGAAGCCAGAGGTTTAATATTTTGCATTTGCTATAAGCTTATGGTCCTCTATCAAGTTTGTTCAAATGGTGACCCAGGGATCACATTTAGCCCCGCCCCGGGGGTCACAGTTTTACATAGGCTTGAATAGGGAAAAACTGAAAAAAATCTTCTTCTCTGGAACCACATGGCACTGAGCTCTCATGTATTACATGTAGCATCAGCTTATGGTTCTCTACTTAGTTTGTTCAAATGGTGACCCTAGGGTCAAATTTGTCCCCGCCCCGGGGGTCACAGTTTTACATAGATATGTATAGGGAAAGACTTAAAAAATCTTCTTCTCTGAAACTGCAAGAGCCAGAGGTTTAATATTTTGCTTTTGCTATAAGCTCTTGGTCCTCTACCAATTTTGTTCAAATGGTGTCCCTGGGGTCACATTTGGGCCCGCCCCGGGGGGTCACAGTTTTACATAGGCTTGTATAGGGAAAAACTGAAAAAATCTACTACTCTGGAACTGCAAAAGTCAGAGGTTTAATAGTTTGCATTTGCTATAAGCTTATGGTCCTCTACCAAGTTTGTTCAAATGGTGACCCTGGTGTCAAACTTGGCCGCGCCCCGGGGGTCACAGTTTTATATAAACTTATATATATAGAAAAAAAAACAATCTTCTTTGAAACTGCAAGAGCCAGAGGTTTAATATTTTGCATTTACTATTAGATTATGGTCCTCTACCAAGTTTGTTCAAAAGATGACCCTGGGGTAAAATTTGACCCCACTCCGTGGGTCACAGTTTTACATAGACTTATATAGGAAACACATTAAAGTCTTCTTCTCTGGAACTACAAGAGCCAGAGGTTTAATATTTTGCATTTACTATCCTCTTACGGTCCTTTACCAAGTTTGTTCAAATGGTGACCCTGGGTTCACATTTGGCCCCGCTCCAGTGGTCACGTTTTACATAGACTTGTATTGGGAAAAACTTAAAAAATCTTCTTCTCTAAAACCACAAAGCACACAGCTCTCATATATTACATGTAGCCCTGGGGTCACATTTGGCTCTGCCGAAGGTGTTACTCTCTAGCACCTTTCATTTTATATTTGATCTTTACCAAACTTTGTCAGTGTCTTAAACTGTCTATATCAATGTTGTTATACACAACAGAGCCCACATTTCTTGAACAACCTTAACCAAACTTGCACAGATTGTATATGACCATAAGATTTCGAAGAAGTTCGATAATGTGCCAGTACTCAGGTGATCGTTTTAGGGCCATCTTGGCCTTGGCCCTCTTGTATTGGTTCAAATTCACTCAGGTAAGTGATATAGGGCCATCATGGCCCTCTTGTTTAATGTGCTCAGAGGATAGACCGATACATGGGACCGCCCGGTTTACGTCCCCATCTGACGGACGAGGTTAAGGGAAAGTGTCTTGCCCAAGAACACACTGGCGAAACTCAGAGAAGCACCACGGAAGATTGAACCCGGGGCCTCCGGTTACAAATCCGCCATGCTACTGACTGCGCCACGCCAGCCCTCAGAGAAGATCAACATGCGCTTATACTCTATTAAGACAACTGGCCTCCGATTAGGTGCATGTTAATAGAAAGGTTTTTAAGCATGTTACTCCTTTCTCGTCATAGGGCTAACTTTTGTGGTAAGAAGGTAAAGATACACATTACTTTCACCTAATTTTTCATTCAATGGTTCAAGGGTCCCTATTTTCGAATCCCCGCTGAGTACTGATTTGTCCTCGTTTATTTACAGCTCATTTCAGTGTTTTCATCTCAATATGTACCTTTAAGCATTTGCGCCATTTTAAAATTATCGTAACTTTATAAGAACATGTTATACGCAATTCAGATTTTGTTCATAGACTAAGAGGCTGAATATTTCTGACGCAATAATTCTCATTTACTAATAAAATATCTAGCTGGTAATCATGTTTATTTGTTATTAACACATTAAATGACTTCATATTAGTTGAAAAATGCACGTCCGATGAACCCTTTTTTGATGTCCGATACAACCCGTTGACTGTCCGATACTCCCCAGCCGATGGTTTATTACTTAAAACACGTGGAACTGTTTACTCGATTAAGATACATTTGTGGAACTTATTCGTATTATAGCACATTGGACTGGAATCGTGACAATGGTAACAACCGAGTTTAACCTTGTATTGTTTTTCTAACGGTGCGTATATAAGAAAATTCCCGAAGGTGTCCGATATAACCCGCTATTACTCTAGATGAAATAAAATAACATTTTACATTAAAATGATATTTTAAATATATTTTTAATTAAAAAAAAATCATGACACTAAATAGCAAGGTATTACGGTACTTAAGTGGTTTGACGAAAAAAATAAACTGTAAACAATATTTAAAGATGCTCTACCTATATCTTTTTGTCCACCAATTGATATAAACTTTACCTAATTGTAAAGAGGACTATGAAAACGGTAAACGGCAATAATTTCACCCCATGTAATATGCGTTTTGCTGGGGGAAAAAAGGATAGAAATATCGGATTTTTGAAATTGTATTCGTAATTGTTTTAGACAAGCCGATTACGGAGATTTTCCGATCTTATTCGTTTACAATCGGGACTGCCTCGTCGGATTGGCGACGAATTCCGATCGATTCGTTAACTATCGGAACTGCCCGAGTAGTTTGTTTTCGTTCAACTGAATGGCATTGCGCATGTCCGATAAAATCGTAAAAACTCGTAGTTCTCCGGCAGGAATAAACGGCTGGGCAGCATTTTATTCAAGATATTGTTTTGATCATAATTAATAATTTACAGAACTGGAATACGAACCTTGTTGCTTCTTAGAATACTCATAAAATAGCTTTGCATACATACAAATGCAGTAATATTGAGTATTTAAAATTTTACATTAAAAATCCCGTAGATATAGGTAGTGCCTCTTTAAAGAAAAAGGAAACTCAAATGCTTTCTGTGACCCTTCTACTAAATTGTTATGATATAAAATGTAATCAATTTTACGTAAAATGTCAGAATTAGATTTGGAAAGAAGGGTACCCTCATTGTGCCAAGTTATTTAAAAATCCCTGCAGGGGTTGTGAAGTTACGGTCCGGACACGAAATTGCGTACCTGTTTTTGACTTATGAACTTCAAGTGTGACCTTGACCTTTGAGGTACGGACCTGGGTTTTGCGGGGGACACATCGTCTTGTTATGGTGATCACTTGTGCCAAGTTATTTAAAAATCCCTGCAGGGGTTGTGAAGTTACGGTCCGGACACGAACTTCGGAATGACGGACAGAATCCGGACAGACGGACGGACGGTCCGATTATAATATGCCCCCGAAAAAAAAATCGGGGGCATAAAAACTTTAAAAAATCTTCTTCTCTGAAACCACAAGGCACACAGGTCTCATGTATTACATGTAGCATCAGCTTATGGTCCTCTACAATGTAAACAATATTTAAAGAAAAAGGAAACTCAAATGCTTTCTGTGACCCTTCTACTAAATTGTTATGATATAAAATGTAATCAATTTTACGTAAAATGTCAGAATTAGATTTGGAAAGAAGGGTACCCTCATTGACCTTATTATTTTAAAAGTTCTATGGCATCAAGGTATGCACATATTGTGCATCCTGTATTTGTTAGTAACTGGTATAAGATTCAATGAGTGACCATTTCTAGAAACAATAATGTACAACACACTCGCCAGACTAAAATTTAATGAATTTTATGTGGAAACTGCATTTATGGAGACTAGGGGTGATGAATTTTAAAGATCATAAGAAAATTGTCAACATTTTTTGCATTATTTTGAAATATCCTTTTATTTATGATAAATACTGGTATAATAACTCTTTTTTTTTCAATTATTTTATTATATGCATCTAAAGTCATCACATCTATAAATAATTATCACATTTTTGCAGAGATGCATACTGTTTTATAGACTGGACACTAAGGTGATCCCATAGAACCCTTGGATAAAATGTAAAGTCTAATGACTGAAATAAAAGAACTTGAAAATTCACACATAAATATATTTTCTTCAAAACTAAACATTTAATACATGGTTATTTTTTAAAAGATAATTACTACCGCCCGGTAAAACATATAAGTAGGAACACTTTGACATTTGGCAGTAAAACAACTGGAAAAAGGGCGGGGTCACTTTGGAGCCAGAAACGACGGGATGGGGGAGGCGGGGTCACTTCGGAGCCAGAAACGACGGGGTGTGGGGGAGGCGGGGTCACTTTGGAGCCAGAAACGACTAACTTTTCAATATAAGATTAGCTACGAAAAAAAAAGGTTCCCCATTAAATGGCACTTGAATGTAAGTTTCAGGCGAGGGGTGCCATATGTGACTATGAGAAATAGGGAAATCAAGGTTGCCTTTGACCATAATTGTCATGACTGTATGACAAAATCGGCAAAAACGGGTGTCACGAAACACCCAAATCTATCCATTTCCCCCAAATCCACTCAAATCTTCACCAAATCTACCCCTAAACTTCCCAAATCTACCTTATATGGTGTTACAATGATGTTATTGTACCAAATATCAAAAATGAAATAATCAGTTGAGAAAAATTAATATGTATTTGTTAATTTGTTACTGAGTTAACGATTTTTGCACTATTTTTACAAAGTGTGATAACAAAATAAATTATAAGCAAATAAATCTGAAAAGTACTCCCATCCTTTAAATTGATGATAATAAGGAAGCGCAATTCAGGGTAACAAATAAAACAATTAAAAGATCTGAAGTTAATATATAACAGGTTTAAACATTTAAAAACAATAAAAAACACTATCTATGGAAAAAGTGGTGGAGGGAGCCTAGATTTGAACATGTCATGGCTACAGCTAGTGGTAGTTCATTCTAGTATCGTACTGTGCGTGGGAAGAAGGAGTTTTGGTGGTAATTATTGCAAGAAAATGGAATGACAAAGTTCAGGTTTCGAGATGGTAAGAGATGATGATGATCTGCACACAGAAGGTTATTTTGAATTTTGTACAGATTTGTTAAGGAAGTCATTTTTATTCTATGTTCTAAGGTTGGCCATTTTAGTTCATGACCTCAGTGCTAAATGAACTAAAATGTTTTTAAGGGGCCGACCCTAAAACTTTTTATGCAAAAAGGTAAAAAAAAATGGTTCTGAACAATGAATGATCATAACTTACATGATGGAAGTGCAACATAACACCATTCTATATTTTCCGTAATCCACTGGGCACTAGTGGTATATGCAAATTATTACCAAATTACACAGAAAAAGTGGAAATATGTAGGTAAGCCATATGATTTGCATGGAATGTCATATGATACATTCAGAGTTTAATGTTTAATGTTTTTTCTTTCAGGTAAACAATGTGATTGCTAATTAACTATTTAACTTATTAGTAAAATGCATGTTAATAAATAGAATCTCACAATATCTTGTTCAAAAAAAAAAAAGCAAAAAAAAAATGGAAATTGCGTAGGTAGTACCTAGCTATCCTATTTTTTTAGAGCATGCAATAGGAAACACATTTTATTTTTTTGGCCTATCATTTCATTTTTTAGGTGAGTTCTTTTTGCCATGGATGCCACACTGAGGAACAGTATTCTACTTAGGGTCTAACATACATAGTTTGCTGTTTCCCTACCTACCCACCAAAAAGGGCCCTACACAAAAAAATTTATAGCAATTCTTTAAGAAAATATTATTTTTTTACTGTTTTTAATAGATTTTTCTTTAATTTTTTATGGATTTTTACTGTCTTTGGCAACAAAAAAAAATCACCTACCTACCTACCTACCCACTTATAAAATCCTGGGTCGGGAAACAGCAAACAAATATATTTTTAAGGATGGCCTGATATTTTTTTAATTTTGCGACTTCTGACTTCAATATTTCTTTTGATAAAATTAAGTGTGGTACTGCCTTTGTTTGTGATGTTATTTATGTGAGGTGTCCAGTCTAAGTTTTGGCTGATAGCAACTCCTAAGTATTTTGCATTCTCAGTGGATTTTAGTATTTTGCCATGTAATGTGTATTCATTAGAAAAACTTGAAAAATGGGAAAGTGAATGGCTAATGGAATTTAACTCAGATAGGGCTCACTTTCCCATTTTTCAAGTTTTATGAGGTCTGACTGGAGTGTTTCTGCGTCGGTTTCTGATTTGATGGTTATGTAAACTATTGTGTCACCTGCGAAGACTCTTACATGTCTTAAGGTACTTCAGCAATTTGAATTGGTGATATCCAACCTGTAACAATGAAAACCATTTCGATGCAATACGCATTTTAAGCACAAGTTACGGCATTAAATCAAGTACTTTCATTATATATTATAAATATAGCATATATAGAGAAATCAATAGAAAATGCAATAGTTTAATTAGCATAGGCGTAGCCAGGTTTTCAAAATGTATACGCACACCGAAAAAATACGTTTGGGGGAGGGTGTGGGAGGGGGTTCCGGGCTTCCCCCGGGAAAAAAATAAAATAAGGAAGTTGTGCATTCTGGAGCATTCTGAGGCACCTTTCTGGCGTTTTATTATGCTTGGCATTTTTTGTATTACGCACGTGCGTATTGTGCATATAGGGCTGCCATTTTCCTGCATCCACACAGTAATATTCAGAGAAGCAAATTGAATATTATCAAAAGCAATGTAATCTTCAAGGTCTTATCTAGCAGGGGCGTACCTGGGGCTAATTTAGGTATACACACCATCGAGTTTTGGATTCACAAATGTGCCTAACCCCACTATACCTTCAGTTTTTATTGCATATTTCGCATTTTTATTTGTTTGCTTCTTTAATAGCCTGTACGCATGTGTGTACGTGCGTATGCCCAGGTACGCCCCTGTCTAGGGCAGCTGAAAATCCATTTTTTAAATTTGTATACCAATCACTTAAAACTTTACAAATATTGTACATGAACACATTATATATATGTTTTTTTGGGTGTTCTGGCTCAAAACCCAAATCACCCCAAATAATCTAAAATCACCACACAAAAATTTCTGGCTCACAACCAAAATCACCCCAAATAATCTAAAACCACCACATAAAATTTTCAGTAAAAACTGAAAATTAAGTCAATTTAACTGGTTATTTAGCATGTTACAGGCGCTCCTAGATTTTTTAAATAGTTATCAAAATTACACCCAAAAATAGTCTGATTCTGCGTTTTTTTTGTAATCTTTATAATTATAAAATGTTTCTTTAATACAAAATAAATTTGTTGATTTGTTATCAAAATTTTACTCAAATCAATAAATAAACACGAAATCAACAAAATATGAAAAAATACCACAAGGTGCTGAAATAAGCTGAGCCAGAGTTATATTCTGAGATTTTTTAATAGTTATCAAAATTACACCCAAATCAACGAAAAAACACGAAATCAACAAAATATGATTTTTTCATCTGGGTGGCCAGAACGGCTCAATTTTTTTTTACTCGAGATTTGATTCAACAACCCTAAAATGAAAAACGCGGTGCTGATATAAGCTGAGCCAGTGTTATATTTTGAGATTTTTAATAAAAGTTAGATTTGTTATCAAAAGTACACCAATTTAACGAATAAACATGAAATCAACAAAATATGATTTTTAAAAAAAGGTGCTGAAATAAGCTGAGCCAGTGTTATATTTAAGATTTTTTAATAAAAGTTGATTTGTTATCAAAATTACACCCAAATAAACGATAAAAACGAAATCACACAAAATAAGAAAAATATCCACAAGGTGTTGAAATAAGCTGAGCCAGTGTTATATTTTAAGATTTTTTTAATAAAAAGTTGATTTGTTATCAAAATTACACCCAATATCATAAGGAAGACTGCACACGAAAAGATAAAAGTAGAGAAAATAAAAGAAACAGCTGTATGTCTCTTTTTACACCTGCTAACAAGTGTAGTATAAAATTTTTCATCTACCAAAGATATTTTATCATGAAAGAAATAAGCCGTAAAAGCATGGAACTCAAAAATAACCTAGTGTTATAAAAGGTTGTATTAAAATCAATGGGTCTAGTTTTTTTTAAACAACTTGGCCTATAGTCATCTCTACTGGAGCTGTTGCCTGTAGTTTAGGTGTCTTTGCTGCATTTTTTTTTGTTATTCTAAAACTGATATAGCTGTCATTATACCCATATATACAAATGCAAAATTTTAAAACCATCTACCGTTTTTCCTAATCTCTTGCATGGAATATGTTTGTTTCTTTTTCTTTCTTGTTCGTCTTTCAAAACAGATTGTTCATCCTCCTGCTGTTCCAGCAACAAATCTATATCATCTTTTTCTTTCTCCTTGTTTTTTCCAACAGACGGAAAAAAGATGCGTCTGTTTACGACTTTCTTCTGCTCATGGTTTCCAGATTATACACCACATCTTCTGGTGTAGCTATTTCTTTTAATATTCTGTCGCGTTCTATGGTGTCATGTGGTATAGTTCGTCTGCCGTATATGGTTTCTCATCCTCTCTTATAATGTCCTCCCTTGTAATACGAGGGTTCTCCTTGTAATACGAGGGTCCATATCTTCCTTAGTTTGTCATTTCCGATTCTATATCTTTCATCGCTGCGTTTGCAGATAATTGTCCACGTAGTTCACGAAGTTCTTCTATTTGTTCTTGTGTCAAGTATCCTCTTTTGTTTTCCATGTTTTTTATATTATGATATATTTTAATATTATTTGTAAAATAATATTAAAACACAACCAATTTAAGTATTGTTTATATGCAGTTCAAGAATGTTTGGTATCGTCTGTATATATTTTGACACCTGTCTGGATATAGTTTGACATTGTTTGAAATCGCCTGAGTATCATCTGAGTACCATCTAAGTATCATTTGATATTGTCTGCTATACAGCTTAAAGACTGTGTTAGGCATCATCTGTGTGTAGTTGAAGAATGTTTGGAATCTTTTGTGTGTAGTTGATTGTTTAGCATCGTCTGTATATATTTTGATATCGTCTGGGTATTGTTTGAGTATAGTCTGTATATATTTTGGCATGTTTTGTAATTGTTTCACATCGTCTGTGTGTATTTTGGGGCTATATGGGACTTATTTTGCTTGTAGCATTGCTTGTAGCAATTATGTATGATAATCATGGATGAAAGATTGTTTGATTATCAGTATGCTAAGAAAATAGATTTATGGGTTATTTTTGAGTTCCATGCTTTTACGGCTTATTCTTTCATGATAAAAATATCTTTGGTAGATGAAAATTTTATACTACACTTGTAGCAGGTGTAAAAAAGACATACCAGCTGTTTCTTTTATTTTCTCTACTTTTATCTTTTCGTGTGCAGTCTTCCTTTATGATTTGGGTGTAATTTTGATAACAAATCAACTTTTATTAAAAAATCTTAAAATATAACACTGGCTCAGCTTATTTCAACACCTTGTGGTATTTTTTCATATTTTGTTGATTTCGTTTTTATTCGTTTATTTGGGTGTAATTTTGATAACAAATCAACTTTTATTAAAAAATCTTAAAATATAACACTGGCTCAGCTTATTTCAGCACCTTTTTTTTAAAAAAATCATATTTTGTTGATTTCATGTTTATTCGTTAATTTGGGTGTACTTTTGATAACAAATCAATTTTTATTAAAAATCTCAAAATATAACACTGGCTCAGCTTATTTCAGCACCGCGTTTTTCATTTTGGGGTTGTTGAATCAAATCTCGAGTAAAAAAAAATTGAGCCAGAACGCCCATCTAAAAAAAAATCATATTTTGTTGATTTCGTGTTTTTTCGTTGATTTGGGTGTAATTTTGATAACTATTAAAAAATCTCAGAATATAACTCTGGCTCAGCTTATTTCAGCACCTTGTGGTATTTTTTCATATTTTGTTGATTTCGTGTTTATTTATTGATTTGAGTAAAATTTTGATAACAAATCAACAAATTTATTTTGTATTAAAGAAACATTTTATAATTATAAAGATTACAAAAAAAACGCAGAATCAGACTATTTTTGGGTGTAATTTTGATAACTATTTAAAAAATCTAGGAGCGCCTGTAACATGCTAAATAACCAGTTAAATTGACTTAATTTTCAGTTTTTACTGAAAATTTTATGTGGTGGTTTTAGATTATTTGGGGTGATTTTGGTTGTGAGCCAGAAATTTTTGTGTGGTGATTTTAGATTATTTGGGGTGATTTGGGTTTTGAGCCAGAACACCCAAAAAACATATATATACATTCTCAAAATCAATTTCCAATGACCATAATTGGGTGACAATTTAATACACAAAGTAAGGTTTACATTATCATGACATAATAATACAGGTAAGTTAGCCTAGGTAATTGCTATGTATGCATGGTCAAGCACACTACTATTGATTGAATACACACATCTGTTTACCTACCTGGCACCTCATTTTTCAAGCATGATCTAAGTATGCTAAGTAACACATGTGGGTGATTTCAAAAATAATGAAGCTTTTTATTAACATTCCAATATCTATTTACCAGAAAGCTAAATTACTAAGTTTTTAAGTCCTGGAGATGTGTTTAGTGGTAGTTGATTCTCATGCAAAGTTTCATCACATTAGCTTGCTTCTTTAAAAAGTTATGTTGTAAAAACATGTCAAAAAGTGTCCCAAGTGTACTGTTTTGCGTGACATTTCAACTAAAACACCATTTTTAGTTTTGAATAACTATGCAACCAGCTGACATATCAGCAAATGGTATTTTTTATACAGTAGCATGGCATATTCACTATCGGTTACATAACATGTAACCCGTCTCCAAACATGTTTTATTTTTCCATAAGAGTTTGAAGTTGAAGTGTACTAAGACTTTTTGCACACACTTTTTCACCAGAATTGGTATACTGAGGTGCTGGTAGAAAAGGTGTTGATAATGAGGTGAATAAAAGTTTTCTATTTCAGCACATAAATATGTATTCTTTAAGTTTTTCTACATTTCTATACATTATCTTGTTCATTGAACTTGTTGACAGCCATATACAATAACCAGTCAAAAACTGTCCCAAGTGTACAATTTAGCATAAATGATAGATATTTTTAAAGTCCACATGCCTTTTCAATCTCTAAGCACTTTTTTAGTAAGAACATGTCCAATAGGCATCAGCTATGACAACATTGTGATGGTAAGATGGTATGTAAAAATAATTCTGGCATATTTGTGTTGTCCCAAGTGTACATGAAATTTGACAATTTTGATTGAGAGGTGTCAGTTCCAAGAAAATTATACCACAATTCATTCTATTACAAGGCAGCAAGCAGAAAGGTGTAATTTCCATAGAAAATAGTCTGGAGAAGTGTTCTAATGGTAAAATAACATGATATTTTGTAAATATTCCAAATTAACCTACAAGAAAAAAAGGTAAAATCATATATTTTTGTTGTTAACAATTATATTTGTTCTTTCTCTGTTCCATAGTAAGGCAACATTCTTCTACTTGACATATGCTGTATAAGGTTTAATAGATAATGCTTCTATGAGTATTTTACACTGCACATAAATATAACTATTGTTATTGTACACTTGGGACATAAAAAACTGGTTTTGCTCATTACACTTGATAAATGTCAAATAAGTTTTCAGGAAATGATTTGATACATTAAAGATGGCAACTCTGGTCCTTAAAGTTCCCTTTGAGGGCACTTTAAGAAGTAAAACTGTTGTGACTCCAACTCAAAACACATATTCAAGGCCTTTTTTTAGAAGGTCAGAGACCATTATATCAAATGAAGATTAATTGAGGTACCGGTACACTTGTTTGGATGTACAGTCTAGGTACAGAGATAAACTGGCTTGGATGTACAGAGGTACACCTTTTTACATCCAAAAAAGGTGTACCTCTGTTTGAATATACAGAGATTCAGTTGTTTGGATGTACAGAGGAATACTTGCTTGGATGTACAGAGGTATCTGTGCAAAGGTGCATTTGTTTGGATGTACTCATGTTCACTGATATACAGAGGTACAGCTGTATAGAGGTGCTAGTTCTTGTCTAGATGTAAAGAGGTACCATTGTTTTCATGTACAGAGGCACCATTGTTTGCATTTATAAACCAGATGTACTGAAGTACACTTGTTTGGCTGTACAGATGTAGAGGTACATTTCTTTGCATGTATCAGATGTACATTATTATGTACACTTGTTTGGCTGTACAAATGTACCGAGATACAATTGTTTGCATGTGCCAGAGGTACATTTGTTTGCATGTACCAGAGGTACATTGTTATGTACACTTGTTTGGCTGTACAGATGGACAGAGGTTCATTTGTTAAGATATATACAGAGATATAGATTTACACTTTTTTTCTACATGTGAGCATAGGTACACTTGTTTGGATTTATAGATGACAGATACATGTTAAGATGTACAGATGTAGATTTGGTTGGATGTACAGAGTTACACATGTATGGATGTATATAAGAGGTACATTTGTAAGGATGTACAGAGGTATAAAGGTACACTTGTTTGAATGTTCAAAGGTACACTAAATGTTTGGGTGTACAGTGGTACACTCGTTAAGATGTACAGAGGTACACCTTTTTGGATTTACAGAGATACATCTGTTTGGATACAGAGAGGTAAACTTGTTTGCATGTACATATGTGCAGCTGTTTTGCTGTAAAGATGTATGGAGGTACACTCGTTTGCATGTACAGAGGCACAGAGGTAAGCTTATTTGAAAGTAGAAAGGTACGGCAACACTTGTTTGCATGTACAGGTCAGAGATACATTTGTTTGGCTGTACATTGAATGTAGAAAAGTACGCTTGTTTTAATGTACATACATATGTACACTTGTTTCACTGTACATAAATGTATTGGTACACTTTTGTTGCATGTACAGAGGTACAAGAACAAGTGTCTGAGTTCAGGTATGAGTTAAATAATTGTGTTCTGGCTTGGGATATAATACTTCAGACCATTATGTTTAAGCATTTAACATGACTTCATTTGTTGGGAGTTAAGTTATGTATAATCAGTTGAATTGTATAGATGTTTGTTAAAGTAAATTGTTTTCAGTGTTTGAATAATATAACAATAATATAGGTATTCCTACGGAAAGTTAATCTTGGTAATTCATTTGATAATTTAGAAAGTTTAATTAGTTCAATAGTTTTGTCCCAAGTGTACACATTTATAAATCTTTTATCAAATGCTATAACTTAACTCTTATTTATGAGGTATCAATATATTTATTGTAAGTTTTTGGGAGTCTACCAGAACAAAAGCAAAGATTTATTATTCCACAATATATTGTCTTAATGCTAAGATATTATTCAATCATTACTTTATTCTGATAAGATCTCTTGTTTTCAGAATAATAAGAAATCACTTTGCAATATTTAATTTTTCTATATTGTATGGAATTTTATCGTGAAATAACATTATAAGTGTTTATATTTACATATGTTCCTACAGGAACACTGATTTACACATTAAAATAAACAAATTGATGATATTAGTAAATTGTCCCAAGTGTACAGAATTATGGTTAATGTTTAAAACAAAAAAAATGAAGAAATTTTAAGCTCTTTAAGGGCATTCATGGATCATTGAAACCAAGAAAATGAGTGAATCATTGTTTAAAGTTTTATTTTGATGCTGTATTTACATTCATTGTTCATTTCCCTCCAAATGATTTGAGATAGAACGGTCTAAACCTGCAAACATTAATTGTAATCTTTAATTATTAAATCTTAAAACAGAATATTACAAATAAAATTCCTGTTTAACACATAGGTCATGGGGCAAATTTTAAAAGTTCTTAACTTTGTAGCCAGTAGACTCTGTTTTAAGATCAGAAATGTATGTTGATTTTTAATAATGCAAGGCATTGTCCCAAGTGTACAAAAAAGCAAGACAATGTGGCTTTTTTTAAGTATTCATATTTTTGGCAAATTTTAATTTACACTTATGAAACTTTGCAAATATCTCGAGTATGTCCTAAATTATGCAAAACATAAAGTTTACTCTTCAAAAGTTTAAGATAATGGTGCATAAAAATGACATTAAGGTGTGTGTTTATAAAATAATGGGACTTAAAAGCATAAAAACCTATATTTTTCAATTGTATTTTGGACTACAGAACATATTTTTACTAAAAAAATATTGTTGAACATGTTACTTTATATGTACATGCTGCAAAAACAGTATTATGATTATTGATAAGATCATTTGTGAATCACAATTTGGTTATTTATTTCAAAAAAGTTCATTAAAATTCATATAAACACTTAGATTTTTATTGTAACATGTTAACTTATCCATTGGCCGTATTCATGACATAAACTTGAACATATTGGCTAACTATTGCACTAAAAATTATAATCCCATCTGTAATTTGAAATTTTACCAAAAAATTACACTTATGCTTCATTATTTTTGAAATCACCCATGTACATTTGTAATATTGCTGGGAGACACCTGTGTTTGGTCAAATTTGAGCCAAAATGAAATAAATTCAAAATTTTGAATATCCTTAACTTCTAAGGGCATGACATTTATGTAGCAGAGAAAGAGACAGGGGCCTAGAACAGAGCCGTGTGGCACGCCTCATAGTACTTTGCACTCATCCAATCGCATGCCTTCGACTGGTACTAGTTGGGATCTGTCAGAGAGAAATGATTGTATCCACAGGTACTGGATGCGGTGTTTGGTACCCCAATGGGGTACCGTAGTACTACGCCCACCCCTCCATGGGGTACCCCCACCCCACATGGGGTACACCCCCACCCACCATCCCTCACTCTACAACCCAAAAAACACCTCCAAACATAACTGAAATGGTCTAATATCACATATAATCATTCAAAATGTAAAGAATATGAAAAAAGGATAGGGTCAAAACTATGTACATTTTGAATGTAATATTAGACCATTTCAGTTATGTTTGGAGGTTTTTTTGGGGGTTATAGAGTGAGGGAAGGTGGGTGGGGGGGGGGGGGGGGGTACCCCATGTGGGGGAGTGGGGGGTTGAGGGGTACTAAACAACGCGTCCGGTACCTGTGATTGTATCCAGTGGGTGGTTTGTGTGTCAAATTTACAACTACATCTTCATTTTGCTCAAATGATTTTTTTGTTGTGATATGTGTCAACTTATCGATTCAACTTACTTTCACTTGCGTGGAAAACCATTTTGAAAATTTAAATGATTCGATAAAAATATTTTTCCTATCACGAGAATGTTAGAAAGCTTCTGAAATGTCTGAATTTCTCAATTATCTGAACTTCCGAACTTTGATTTGTAAACAACAAAAATTATTATTTGAATCCAGTCTATCCATTAACCGAAATGGACTGAAATGGAGTGGATTTACCGAAATAAACCGAAATGAAGATACAATGCAGCTACAATGGACCGAAATGCGCAGATGATTTCACGAAATGGGGTTTATTTTCACTAAATTAAGGTTAATATACACGTGTAGACGTTTTGAATGTGTGTTTATTATCATCTTTTATAAATTATTTATTACTCCAAAAAGGTGGCCATTCATCTTTAAATTATACATCGTATGAATATTTCTTGATAGTCTCGAAAAGAAACATATATTGAAAACCGCTACTAAGTTGCATGTAAAAATAAGGATTATTTGAACGACTTTTACCACTGCGTGACTGCACGGGGAAATGAAGTAAATAATCTGAATTGTATAGCTGCATGCACAACTATTGCCAGATAAGTGATTAATACATTTACCTGTGGATTAATTTACCTATTCAACGTTTTCTACGTCATCAAATAAAATCTAATTCTCACTTTTCACAGATATTGCAATGTGTGAATTGTAAATATATATTGTTGTGATAATTATTTCGATTTAAATAGACATAAACATGATCATGAAACAAACCATTGCCGGAGAACTTTAACAGTAACCACTAGCGGATCCAATTCCGGATCATACATGTATGTCCATGTTACTGTAGATTAAATATCAAACAATTTCGTTGCACGCCCTCAGTATAAAAAATGTTCTCGCTCGCTTCGCTCGCTCCACGCATAATGGCTAATGAGTGGTTAATTAACACATTGATAAATCTTTTTATTTCAAAACGAACTTTTTCATTCATACATGTATGTCCATGTTAGTGTAGATAAAATATCAAACAATTTCGATGCACGCCATCAGTATAAAAAATGTTCTCGCTCGCTTCGCTCGCTCGACGCATAATGGCTAATGAGTGGTTTAATTAACACATTGTTAAATCCTTTTATTTGAAAACGGACTTTTTTTTATTCGTGCATGTATGTCCATGTTACTGTAGATAAAATACCAAACAATTTCGTTGCACGCCCTCAGTATAAAAAGATTTCTCGCTCGCTCCACGCATAATGGCTAATGGCTAATGAGTGCTTTAATTAACACATTGTTAAATACTTTTATTTGAAAACGGAATTTTTTACCCTACCAATGCTCTACCGCAACCGTTTTATGAGGCTAGAATCGGACCCGAAAATTTACCAAAATCTTACGCCCCCACTAACCTGAAATCCTGGATCCGCCCCTGGTAACTGTATAAATCAAACAATTAAACCTCAGCAAATATATAAACTGATGAAACCTGTAATTATTACCAGGAAGCTCTAATGAGGTTACCCCCTGATAATTCTTAAATTGGCTCAACAGACTACGGACCTGAGTAACAGGAATATACCATTGCGTGGTCCCGTCTTAATTCCATTAAGCGATGGGAAAGCTTACATTAGCAGGATTTTATAACGGATATTTCGACAATAAAACATGTTTTACTAATAAAATGCTACAACCTGTTTAAAATTAACTATAACATGTTTTCATTTTACAATATGCAGTTTTTTTAAGCAGGCCTGCCAAAACACTGAGATTTTTAAAATTTAAGATATAAAACGCGTGAAAAGCATTTTAAATGGAGCGCGTGACTTGATTTCAACACTGTTTTTTTAAAGCGCAAATTTAAATAATTAATGCAATTGATACAAGTTGATGCATTGTGTGATAGTTATAGAGAATAATAAATTAGCATAGTAATTCGATTAGAAAGACTTGGTTTAGTTTATACTACTGTGACAACTGGTTTTTTTTCCATAAAGTTCACCTACTTTTCTACACAGATGCGTGCTAAGTCACCTCTACAAATTATAATCATCGTACACAGTAGTAGCTGTTATAGAGGTACCACACACAAGGAGTTGCTAGTTCCTCACACCTACTATTTCATTTAGGTTGACCAATTAAAGAAATCACAGATATTGCTGCATTACGTATGTCGTTATGCCACTGAAGGAACTAAATATGTCCTTAGGTGTTAATTGTATATTCACTCAGTGCATTACACGGATGACCCCTTCTGATTCGACACTTGTATATATTCCTCTGACTAGAGAGCGTAACAGGACCAATTCGGGAAATAGCTGATCAACTGTGAAAGTATAGCTGTTAAATCATGAACATTTTGTTTTGATGGAAAATCCGGAGATTGTACACTTAAATCCGGAGATCCGGAGAGCTACTGAAAATTTTGCTAGCCTGTTTTTAAAAGCCGAAATTAAGGTTCTATTTTATACCCCCAGCCAACCCCGTTTTCGCTTCTTGGAGAAGGGGTTGGATGGGGTAAGAAAGTTAATACTCGGACCACGTGAGGACAACGCGTTTTTCTCCTGATAATTCTAGTATCAATTTAATAAAATTACAATTTTGATGATCTGATTATCTACCTCTAAAGAGATTTTCTCCTGATAATTGCACACACGCCCTAGCGGGACTGGGGTACCTATCAGGTCTAAATGATACACTAACAGTGTCCTTACGGCCACATACTTTGGCCATTGCGTATAGGAAAATTAAAGTCAGTTACCTGATAATAATATAAAGACAATGATGCTAAATATTATTATTCAAACTAATACCATAGAAAGTACATATGCCCTTTAATTAAATAAAGAAACAATGCATGAACATATAAACAATAACTTTGTAGCATACCAAAGGCATGTGAAAGAATGTTGGATATGGTAAGATAATATACTGTAAATGTCTACTGCAAATCTACTGCACATGATTCTCGTATCGGAACACCAAAGTCCATGTAAGTCATAATGTGTGCTCGGTTACAAGTTTTCTCGTGTGCAAATTGGGTATTCTCTTTTGACGCGTTTCTTGGGTATATGTAAGGGTGCGGTCTACTGTTGTGATCACTTGAGGATTTGTATTTAGGCAGATACATAGAGTTTGTACCCTCCCACGCACCCTTCATTGTGCTATACTATCTTATTTGTATTTGTGTAGATGGGTACATTACATTATTTAGAGATCTTTTGAAAACCTTAGAGAACTCTTTTGGGGTATCTTTTATCTCCTTTTATCTCCTTTTACACATAGCTGTCAAGGACCTATGTCTGTGGTTAAAATTAATTCATGCATTTTTACTTAGAAATATTCTCTTAATACTGTTCAAATGATCATACATTTTAACTGAATTCATTCAAGTCAAATACTAATTATTTAAGTTATTTTTTAACATTCATTTCGTCGTCCCATAAATAGTCATGACTGTTGAAGGGTATCATTGTATTTTTGGGTGTAGAAATCGGATAGGTGAAATACGTTTATTAAAAAATATCTACGACAAAAAATATCGCCGACAACAAAAAATTGGTTACGTATTCAGAATGCGTGAGAACGTAAAATGTATATTCGTGTGGGCGTTATTTAATACAAAAAGGCGTGTGGCTCGCGCCCAATGCGTGAGAATTTACAGGTGTATGTGTTTACATATGTATGTATAGTTATCTCAATTCATGTGTACATATCTCCTATTTGTGGAATAATTGTTTTTAACATTTGTTTAAAGAAAGTTGTTAGTATTTTCAGAAGTATTCCTTTTGTCAATCGTTTCTGTACCAGGAGGACCTTTCTCTTCTCTCGATTTGACTTATTCATATTATTTCCGAAATTCTATATTTATTATCTGACTGATTACATACAAGCTTTTATTAAACAAGTTCAGGAATTTGTTATTAAGCTAGCCTCTGGCGAGCTTAATAACAAATTCCTGGACGAGTTTAATAAAATTTTGTGTGAAATGACAACGAGTGTCAGACCCTTTTTATCACATGAATTTTGAAAATTCCAATTTCAAAAATTCAAAATTCCAAAATTTAAAAATTCCAAAATTCAAAATTTAAAAATTCAACATTCAAAATTCAAAATTTCAAAAATTCAAATTCAAATTTTGAAATTTTTTTGAAATTTTAATTTTAATTTTTTTATTTTTGTTAATTTTGAAATTTTGAAATTTTGAATTTTTTGAATTTTTTGAATTTTTTGAATTTTGAAATGTTGGAGTTTTGAATTTTTGAATTTTAGAAAATTTTAAATTTTTGAAATTTTTGAATTTTGAATTTTGAAATGTTTTAATTTTTGAAATTTTGAATTTTGGAATTTTTAAATTTATTTTGGAATTTTGGAATTTTGAATTTTGAAATTTTTTAATTTTTAATTTTGAAATTTCGGTCGCCTTGTATTACACATGGTTAATATAAGGAAATACGTAATGGGTATATTATACGGAATACAAGCAGTTTCATGTGATAAAAGGATGTTTAGTAAGTAAATGCCAGATCAGGATCACACTCGAGGCATTTAATCGAGGCTCCGCCTTTCGTGTGATCCTTGATCTGGCATTTACCTACTCGAGGTGATACAAACTTCCAGAACACGTTACTCTAGTAATAATCCTATTGTATATTAACTCTTGATATTACATACGTAAAATATACTTGACGTTGTTATTGCAAGTGACCATTGAGATAATGGTAATTATGACGTTATAATGTACATAACCTACTCAAAACTAAGAGCATACCGGAAAACGGAATCTTGAAATCATCCTGCAATGTAGATCTATAGTACGTGACCTTTGTATGAGAAATGAATGTTAATTATGTGGCACGTCCACGTGTCTCGTTGTATGATGGTTTAATATTATTTGGTTTATATAATCTCATGTTATACAATTAACATGTCGCCAGCTGTCAGTCATTTATCCATTTCAACCAATCAAACCAGAACGATACCTCCGACAAACACTGGCGACATGTCAATTAACATGTCGCCAGTTGTCAATCATTTATCCATTTAACCAGTCAAACCAATAATATACATCCGACAAACAATAGCACGTGCAACAGTATAATAAACCACGTGCAACTGCATTATAATATAACCTATTGTCAATATACTCCGACATCAACAAAGGGGAGATATCTAAGTACTGGCGACATGTTAATTCAACAACGAACCCGCCAACCTCCGCGCAGGGATATTGTAGCCACTAATTACTGTAACAGAACGGGGAAGTAACCACTGCGAGGAGTTTGCGAACCCGCATGTGGTCGTAATATCATGCACACTCAAGTTCACTCAAACATCTCAAGACTAGGGAATTCCCCCAAAACTGGTTCCTTGTTGAACGCCAAAATCGTCAAATCATACCGAAAAGGATATCGAAAAGGAAAGTTTAATATCGAAAAGTTATTTTTCTTGCGCGTCTCAGATTTCCAATTTTTGATTAAATACTTACATCTACTCCTGTTTGTTTTTTAGGCACTGAACTGAGGACAGTATTAAACACTCCAGTGATAATTAGCTTGTGAGCTTTATGAGCTATCTTTGCGTTAGACAGGTGTAGTCTACTACGGGACGAGAAACAACACTGACAGGTGGATCCAGTCATTCATTTAATAGCAACATAGAACGCGTCATATACGGAAATTTCGGTTTGTCTAACGTTACCGGTATTTCTTGTTGACATCGATCGGAGACAAGTTAGTGAAGCCAGGACACTTTAGAAGTATCTGCATTTTCATGTTTGTATACGCCCGTTTGAAAAACGGGACGTATTATGATATGGGGTTGTCCGTCCGTACGTCCGTCCGTCCGTCCGTAAACTTTTCGCATTCCGCACGATAACTCGAAATGTATGAGACGCACCCTAATAAAACTTCATAGGTACATTGTCCTAGGTGAGAGTTAGGTCCCTATTATTTTTTTAGGTAGTAGGTCAGAGGTCAAGGTCACAGTGACATTATATGGAAATATGCATTCCGCACAGTAACTTCAAAACCGTAACACCTACACTTATGTTGCCCTAGGTGAGAGGAGAACCCCTGCTAGGTCAAAGTTCAAGGTCACCATCACCTTATATGGAAATAAGAATTCCGCATGATAACTTTAAAATCGTAACACCTACACTCATGTGAAATTCCATAGGTGCATCACCCTCGTTGAAAACAGGAACCCTCTTGCTTTTGGGGTCAATAGGTCAAAGGTTAAGGTCACTGACATTATAAGGAAATATGAATTTCGCACAACAACTTCAAAACCGTAACACCTACACTCATAAAATGGTATAGGTACATTGCCCTAGGTGACAGTAGGAACACTATTGTTTTGGGGCCAGTAGGTGAAGATTGCCATGATTTATATGGAAATAGGCATTCCATGTGATAACTTCGAAACCATAAAAACCGCACTTATTAAACTTCGTAAGTATATTGCCTTTGGTGAGAGGAAGAGTTAATTTTGGGTCAGTTGGTCAAAGGTCAAGGTCACCATGACATTATATGGAAACAGCAATTTCGTGCGATAACTTTGAAACCATAACACCTACACTCATACACTCATGAAACTTCATAGGTACTCTTATTGAGAATAGAATCCTATTTCATTGGGGTTAGCAGGTCAATGATAAAGGTAGCTATGACTTTGGCAAGAGAAACCTTTCGAAATTTCGAAAATGTTCAACTGTGATCCAGTAAAAACATACAACCACAAAATCGAATAGAAATGGGCAGTTATCCCCTTCTTATAATACCCATTTCCATCAAAAAGGAGGGATTACTTTTTATTATAGGAACTACATTCGATACACCTCGGAGGTTTACAAGTAATTGGTGGTGGTAAACCTCTATAGAGTTTGGATTCTCAAAATACTTGTATATAGCTTGCTGTCAGTAGGTTTAGAAACGGTTTACATATGTTGTTAAATGTGCCAGTTGTTGGCGGAATAGTTACTTTAATATTTTGCTCCGCACCCACTTTTATATTTGGTACAGAAATGTTTGCAAACAAATGAAAGATATACAGTAATTTACTATTCGGACAGTATCTAAAAAGGCGCTAGTGATATATTGTCAACTGGATATCTTCCATCTGCGATATGCTGCCACAATAGAGACACTTCTTCATGTATACCAGACGCATGAAGAACAGTCTTCCAGTTCTCAAACTGCGCCTTTTCCTGTGATATTTCCTTCTGTTCTGTCGTCCTGGTCGTTTACGGTTTGCGTTAGTGTGTAATCACTGCCTAAGTTACTGTGTTTTACATTTATACATTCCCAAATCTCAGCACATTATCTTCGTTTTTGTGATTTAGTTAATGGAGTAGAGCCTAATTCTTTTCTTTTTGTCTTGGTAGTTTTCTTGGTGTTAAGCTTCTTTAGAGCAATTTCTTTGGGAAATGGTAAAAATCTCGCCTTTTAGATTTGGATTGGCCGATTGCTGGTATTTTTGTCGTCTTTATTTGTTTTGGTATTGAAATGAAATATATTGACATTATACATAACTGTTATAATTTTTTTTAAAAAAACAACAAACTCGCATCAGAATTTCCTCTTGTTGAAAATTACGAAACTACAAACTACTTGAAGGCAGGGGGTGAAGTCCTTTGGATATGTGTAATAAATGTTTTTGGGGTTAAAATGAAGATATGTCTGAAATGTTATGTATACATGATTCAGCGACGACGAACGACGAACAGATTCATCCTTTAGTGTCTACCATGCTACACAGGCGACACAAAAAACATCTTCAACATTTTAGAATATCCAGCGGATGCAATACTTCAATGATACATATTAGTAAAGCCGAGTTGCTCATGAAAGGAAAGGTTTAGTACACATATATATACTGAACAGAACAAGTTTAGCACGACTTTTTAGGGACATAGACTAAACATATGAACATTTATATATTTCTTTAGCAATACTAGGTAAGGATGAGACTTTCCAAAAATGTCGTGTTTCATTATTTTCTAAGCCTTCTCCCATATATTAAAACAAACTATTTCATTTTACAAATGTATTGCATTTATTATTTTGCATAGACAAAAATTGCCCATTCTGTCTTTGTATAAAAACGCTCAAATGAGATCAAGAAAGAATGTTATTCTCAAACAAAATATTCCAAATTTCGTAATTTTAAAATCACCTCCCTTTTCATTGAAATAAGAACGATTTTCGATACCCTATAACAGTATGTTCCCAACATATTTGCTTTAATTTTATCGACGACTTTGTTTACAAATGACTTTTTAGCATTATTATTGGTCATATCTATGTCACTTTACCATTGACACCGAACATACACGGCTTTTTATCTCGTTTATGGAATTGATATGCAATTTATGTGCTAAATTTATTTTTCTCAGTTTATTATTATTGGTTTCAAAAACAGTATACCGTTTTATTACACGTTGTGAAACCTGTGTACCGTTGCACCTTTACTGTTTCTGACCCTCTATTTAGATGTTTATTGTATGATCAGCAAAATAGTGAAATACCATTTTCAGTGATTTTATCTGCATGCAAATTTCGGGTTTTATACGTGACCTGTCCATCCGAAAACGACGGATGTCGTCTATTTTCACGAATGATTGAACAAAGTAGAGGATTCTCTGCTAAAACGATACGATAAAGTGTTCCGTCAATCCATTCCGGCTCGTATACGCATATCCTAAACAATTGGCAATGTACTAATAAAATACTGACGCGTTCTGTGTTAGATTGATTGATTGAATTGGATTTTATAGTCGCACCAACAGCTAAGGTCATATGGCGACTTTCAAGCTTTCACTGGTGGAGGAAGACCCCAGGTGCCCCTCCGGGCAATTTTCGTGCACGGGCGGGCACCTGGGTAGAACCACCGACGTTCTGCAAGCCAGCTGGATAGCTTCCTCACATAAAGATTCCTAGCCCCCTGAGGGATCGATCCTACAGCGGTGAGGGGCAAGTGATTTCAAGTCAGAGACGTTAACCACTAGGCCACGGTCGCCCCCGTTCTGTGTTAGTTTAAACTTATTTATTTTACATCGATTGTAACGAAAGCTCTATGAACTTATTTGAATCACTCTCGATGTCTTCCTGGGTAGAACCAGTAATTGCAATGCAGATAAAGTGTCTTGCTCAGGGACACAACGCATATGGCAATGACGGGAATCGAACCCACGACTTTTGGATCATGGGTCCAACGCTCTACCACTAGACCACAGCGCTCCACGTTCTGTTTTAGACAGGGTGTACTAATAATATATATAATATATACGAGGCGAGAAACAACACTAACATGTGGATCCAGTGATTCCTTGGCATCCGGCAGCAAAAAATGCCCACTCATTTCAGGCCGATGTGCTCTCTGGAGTTCCACCAGGACACTGTCCTTGGTCCCCTATTGTTTCCAGCCTTCATTAACGAATTCCAGACTCACGCACATTTTCAGACACCCGATTATTTGCAGGCGACAAATTGCTCTTCAAAATCATCAACAGCCTTCAACACGGCTTCCTACTGCAACAAGATCTCACGGCATTGGAAAAATGGGAGAAGACATGGCAGATTAGTTTCAACATCTCTAAATGCTTGAGTGATCATCATCTCATCTCGCCCAGTAACAGAAGCGACATGCTACTTGATCACATCATTGAAACTGTTGATGCTAACAAGCCTCTAGGGGTTACTCTCTCTGACAAGCAACATGAGCTGGAACCAACACATTTCCAACGTGGTTGGCAAAGGCAAAAAAACGCTGTGCTTCCTGCAGAAAAAACTTCTGAGGTTGCGCCAAACTTAACACTGACTCTTAAATTCTTGGGTATTTAAGTATTTTTTCATATTTGTATAACATTACAATGATTGTATTATTTAATATCAATCTCCACTGCAATGAGTCCTCCCTGTAACGCAGTGTTTAATTTCTTAATGTATGATATAAATTAAAAATGTATTATAACATAATAAAATAGTTATAACCATGTCAGCATTTGAATTAAAATCAAAATTATTATCATTGTTAAAATAGAAATACCATTTAAATATCAAAATAAATATTGTGCTGTCTTTCCTGTAACAGAAAGTGTCTTTACTGTAACTCAAAAATAACAATTACCGATGCATGCCCATTTGTTAAAGGGAATCTAGCGACATATCCAAACAAGCTCTATTATTGAGAGTTCTGAAAAACTTGGAAAAAGGTGAAAGAATTATCAAAATCGGACAATAAACAAAAAAGATATGACCATTTAAAGGTTGTTCTAAAATGAATATGGGAGCCGCCATTTTTAGAACTATGACGTCATAGTTCCATATTACCATATATGAGTATTGATAAATATCATTTAAAACAAAGAAAATTACTGAAAATGAATGCATTTATTTTACTGGTCATATAAAGCATTATTACCATTAAGTATTACATATTTTTCATACAGTTGCTGTCATTTTCCCCTATAATTCAGTAAATTTTCATATTTATCAATATTCCGTATATGGTCATTTAGAACCGTGATGTCATAACTCTCAAAATGGCCGCTTCCATATCCGTTTCAACAGAAACTTCAAATGATCATATCTTCTTTGTTTATCATCCGATTTTGATAATTCTTTCACCCTTATTCAATTTTTTCAGAACTCTCAATCATAATGATGGTTTGGCTGTGTCGCTACATTCCTTTTAAAGTATTTATCGACGGAAAATATACATCTACACAAGTATATGTGAAAGTGACTAAATGATGTGTTTCTTAAATTATTTTTAAATTTGCAAACCCTTCAGTGTAACATAATTTAGAATTACAGGAAGGACCGTTACAGGAAGGATGTTTTTGAAAAAAAATCATGTTTTGTTTTTTAAAAAGACACTCTCCCTTGCATGTGGTTTATTACATGTGCAAATGTATGTTCACAAACAAATTAATTTTAATCATAATGAAAGTAAATTGTACATCATTAATAATGTTTAGAAATTCCACATAATATTAATACCAGGGAGTAAGTATACTTAATAATAATTTCTTATTAGGCATGCTGAAATTCCTATTACAGGAAAGACAAAAACTGTCTTTTTTCACATATTTTCATATCATATTAATTTTTATTATATTATTTTCTAGATAAAGGCAACTCACATTGGAAAAAAAAGAGTTTTTAACATAAAATTGTTCTCATACCAACAGCAAGCAATGTTAAATTTGATAATGACTCATATACTCTTATTTGAACCGGTTATACATTACTATGTAACATTCTAATATTCGTATTTGAAACGAAGTGGTAAATGCGTATCCGTAGGCCTAAAGTGCGAAAGTATTGACAATAAATTCATTTAAAGTTCGATTTAACTAATTTTTTCAATGCAAACATATTCTATTAATCTATTTGTTAATATATAAAAACAATTTGTATTAAGTTTTAGATATTGATTTTATGACTCCTTTTCGTAGACGGAAAGTCCTTTTCGTAAGTTCAAAATGGAGTCAAAACACAAAAGTATTGACAAATAATTCATTTAAAATTCGATTTAACTATTGTTTTCAATGCAAACATATTCTATTAATCTATTTGTTATTATATAAAAAGAATTTGTATTAAGCTTTAGATATTGATTTTATGACTCCTTTTCGTAGACGTAAAGTCCTTTTCGTAAGGCCAAAATGGGGTCAAAACACAAAAGTATTGACAAAAAATTCATTTAAAATTCGATTTAACTATTTTTTTCAATGCAAACATATTCTATTAATCTATTTGTTACTATATAAAAAGAATTTGTATTAAGCTTTAGATATTGATTTTATGACTCCTTTTCGCAGACGGAAAGTCCTTTTCGTATGGTCAAAATGAAGTAAAAACACAAAAGTATTGACAAAAAAATAATTTGAAGTTTGATTTAACTAATTTTACTGCAAACATATTTCATTAGTATGTTTCTAAATATATAAAAATAATTTTCTTAATGCTTCAAATATAGATTTTATGGCTCCTTTTCGTAGCGGAATCTCCTTTTCGCGAAAAGGACTCCTTTTCGCACTTTAGGCCTACCGTGCAATTACTGGTTCCCCGTGGTGTTAAACCGTAACACAGTCTAAAAACTTTTAAAACTTCCAGGAAGTAAATAAACAGGACACTTTCGTCGAAAACGTGTGTCAAAATATACAACTTAGTGTATAATTATGATTCCGTTGCTAAGTGGTAAACATTTTCTCATTTTCAACCCTACAAAATAGTGTAGTTTCCTATCTATCTGCCAATAATATATATACCTGAGGAATCGGTGAGGATGGATATTTGTAAACCGAAACAAGACAACAGGTAACTCGAGTTACACGTATAAACATCGTGATTCGTGACATCATAATTTCATGTCTCCATATTGTTTTGTTTTTTCCTTTCCGTTCTCCACGTTCTTTACGTCGTTACGTCCAGGGTGGGGTGGGAATGTTGTTTCTTAGTTGACCATCCATAACAAGTC
This sequence comes from Cyrtodaria siliqua, assembly GCA_037043455.1. Lineage (NCBI taxonomy): Eukaryota > Metazoa > Mollusca > Bivalvia > Adapedonta > Hiatellidae > Cyrtodaria > Cyrtodaria siliqua. The sequence continues at coordinate 92,318 of JAWPHD010007134.1, forward strand.
CATCAAACCTGCTCTTGATGTGAATTTCACCCAAAAGTAAAAAAAACAACACTGCCCGGAACACTCGTTTAGTCTGTGGAGTCCATGGATATAGCACTGAATCGGCTATGTTGTGAGGCTTACAGCCCGTCGTACGTAGATTCACCACACTAGTTTATTCAAACATATACTGCAGTCTGGCTGTATACCAGATATCGTCATTTTTATGTTGGTTCTTTAATATATCATCAAAACTTGACATCTCATAAATATTTTTGCCGGTAGAGAAGCTTATCCCTTTGCCATAAATATCCTGTGTTTACATTGTTTCTATTCTCGGTAATAAGTGTCACGTGACCGTTACTAAATATAGACTGAATTGGGCCGGTCGTCTGAGCTGAATGTAGTAGTTATCGTCATCTTCAGTTTAATTAAGAAATATTCGGGCTCGTGAAATTATTGTTTACACTTGAACTCCAAACGTGACATATTACACGATAATTCACCATAAACGATCTTCTATTTCTTTTCTAATACCCATAAAGTGAGAAAATAGTTCACACAGCTGAAATATTTCGCATTGTTTTGATTTATACTCTAATCACTGTGATATATCGTTGAATATATTATATAACGAGATATTGTAAACTAGGCTATATAGTGTGGGTGTATTAGAATACCGAATAACCCATATTTGGGATGATGAAAACTTGTGTAGTTATTAATTGAAACATTAATACACCATTGCATTTGAATACACAATATTTAGGAAAAAGTTATATCTACAATTCATAACTTTCACATCCGGGCAACTTCTGGTAGGTTGAGATATTCAGTAGGTGAAAATAAAGGGGTTTACTCGGACTTTATCCTCAATCTCTATATGAAAAATGAAAATATTAGACCATAATTTAAATTAAATGTATCCATATTGGAGTCTTAAAATCAGACAACACCAAAAGAAGATACACAGATAAACATAAAAAATAAAGCTTTTAATGTAATTATCACTACAAACTAGTTTTATAAAGGGCTAAAGTCAGTTGAGCACCAGCGATAAACACCGAGTTTACCCTCTACCAGAATGTGGAGGTCTTTTATTTTAGTGATCACTGATTGGTCAAATTATTTTGATGATGTCATGTGAAAGTTATGGATTTAATATGATTTTTTAACTGTACCATGGCATCGGGTGTAAGTTACTTCAGGAATGTTCGCAAATTTAAATTGATTGACGTGTACTCGTTGTCTCCCTTGGCTGAAAATGTTTAGCACACGCTTTTAGTTTTTTTGAGCATGTAGAATTGATTCAATGGTTTGACGTAAAGGGTCAGATATTTTAAAAGAAAATTTTCCTGCGCATGAGCATTAATGCGTGTTTCCCACGATTGTGTTTTGTTAATAACGGTATTTATCATGTTTGTATACAGGGGATGAAATATATTTTACTGTATACTCGTCCTGTAGGACAAGTGGAATTGACATCTTACTCGTCCTTATAGGATGTTTACTCGTCCTGCTCTGATTGTAAAAGATCACAAAGTAGTCAGATACCATCATTTAACACTATTATATATAAATAAAACAAAGGGAAACATTATGTTTTTTATTTTTATTTATATAAATCAATGAAAATTATGAAACTTTGACGAGTAATATAGATGACTATATTCATATTCTATAGTTAACTACAGTCTGATCATGGCCATTACAGTTACTCTGGCATGGTATATATTTTGCCCTTTTCTTGTGAAAAATTCACCTGTTAAAAAAGAAAAATACATTTTTTTATTAGAAAATGTTAAACTCCAATACAGGAACACAGTATACTTTTTGCAGTTCCCCTTCCTGAAGGCCCTGGCCCCAGTCATCTAAAAGCTGACTAGTATACTATTTGTATAACATCAAATACCATAATGTTCGCGCTACGTGAAATTAGAATGGGAGCCGCATTTTAGAATGTCCCAAAACGGAAATGCGTCAATTTCCCAATATATCCGGTTGACTTAAATTGCATTTTATCGCTGAATAAACAGAGTTGCGACTATTTGCTGCATTTAATCGCTTAATAAACTATGTAAAAACTATTTTCTTTGTTGTTGTTTTCGACTGAAATGTTATTCGTCCTCTCGTATGACCGATTCATGTTTTTCTCTTGTCCGGATTCGAATGTCACTCGTCAGTACGAGCGGACGAGTGGAATATTCGTGCCCTGGTATAGGTAAAGGGGTTAGCTTGAGAGTGTATCTTAACATTTCTAAAATATTTTTTCCTCTCCAATCGTCTGATCAAACGTTTTATTGATAATGACGATATCTGATGAATGACGATAACCGGTACACAACCAGTACTAATATATAATTTATATCCAACATATTATAATAAAATCATTAAACGGCTTAATTAGCCATAAATCTACTAATTAAATTCCTTTTTTGCTTGCAAGAATTCCTTATATGCTCCCGAGTAAACTGCATGTCTTTCTTAATCTCCTCTTAAATTTTATAATTGTGTTTAATAAAGTATGTTGATATAAACACCTTGGTTAATCAATCAAACATATTAAAGTTATGCCACCAAGCAGCTTAATTAGGGCACAATTTAATATACTAAACAAATTCCTTTTCACTAGCGGGAATTCCTTTTCGCTAGCGGGAATTCCTTTTCGCTAGCGGGAATTCCTTTTCGCTACCGATTGCACTGCATTTCTTTCTTAATTTCATTATTGTGTTCAACAATAATAAAGTATCCTAATGCAGGGCTTTTATTCATGATTTTGGGAACATGACCCGTACCCCTGGAATTGGGAATTTTAGCGCGATTTTTCATAAACTTGGGAAATTTAGCGCGATTTTTAATAAAATTCGGAAAAAAATAAAAGTAAATACTATCGGACGAGTGGAATATATATATATATATAATTATATCTTTAATACTGTTTTTTGTACACCAAGATAAACAGAAGCATTTATAAGCTTTTGAACCCCAATCAATTGGCACACTTAAAAAAATAAAGGATTTTTTTTTTTTAAATTGGGAATTTTTTCCTCTTAATTGGGAAAAAAAGATATGTTTTGGCATTGGGAATATGACCGAATTTCGGCTATAAAAACAGCCAAAAAAACTACCTGTAATGTATAAACATGTTTGTTAATTAATGAAACTTATTATAATTATGGTATATCAATAAACAGCTTGATGAAGACATTCTATCAGTCTACCAAACAAATATCTTTTCGCTTGCGGGATTTCCTTTTTGCTCCTAATAAACTGCATTTCTTCCTTAATTTCCTCTTAAATTTCATAATTGTGTTTAATAACGTATGTTGATATAAACATCTTGATTAATCAATCAAAACATATTAAAGTTATGTCACTAAACAGCTTAATTAAGGCACACTATACCAAACAAATTCCTTTTCGCACTCGGGATTTCCTTTTCGCTCCTTAATAAACTGCATTTCCTCCTTAATTTCTTAAGTTTCATAATTGTGTTTAATAAAGTATATTGTTATATAACATGTTCGTTAATTAATCAAACCTTTTATAATTATGTCAATAAACCACTTGAAATATAGAATGTCTTTTGAGCATATATTCTGAAATATATGTATATAAATATGACACTTATTGGTTGTCCCGTTTTGTCACAGTAAGCCAGTTATAAACTCAGAGTGCACACGCTCCGAGTTTCGTCCTTTTTGAAGACAGGTAAGACGTCATTGGTACTAAGCGATTAGCGGCTACGCATTAAGCCTGCATTGTCTATGTAGGATTACGTTTTATGGTATGTGTTAAAAATGCCGTGTGCTGTTGCTGGATGCAAACGTTTGCATACAAAAGGACAATATAATGATATCAGTTTCTTTCGTGTTCTAAATCAGGTTAATGATTAAGATTCAAAGTGTGGGTGAACCACATCATAAACCGCTCCCAACGAAAATCGCCCATATCGTCAAAGAAATCTAAATCTTCGAAAGACGCGTGAGTTTATAGTAACATTTTGAGTTGGATTCGTGGGAAGTCCATCTTTTGGTTTCTAATACGTATGCTAAATTTTAGAAAGGTATATAGTCTTAGATCTTTATATACACCTAGCTGTTGAATTAGAAGCATGCATCTTTATGTGAATCAGTTAAGAGCTGACAGCGCTAATATAATGTAGCCGTCTTTTTCAAAAGATTGCTAAAAAAGGTTCCGCATATAAATTTAAATGAATTCGGTGAAAGAAACACTGTGTCTTTGTTTCAATATATAGTTTGTAGGTTTATTTATTTTAACTATATACCCTCTTCTGCCAACAGTATTATAGATATATATCTATTTATATATCGACGTCCATCTACATATATCAGTCTCTGGATTTAAAAAAATGACAAAATACAAGGCAGAAAATTCATAATGTTACTAGGTATAATATTAGTTCAGGTAATGTTTTATGGCAAAACAATAACGACTCTTAGCTCATGCAATAAGTAAAATAAGTGCCTTACCAGATATACTTTTTATATAATGGTAAATTTGATTTATTGGATCTGTTGTTTCGATCTCTACATGTACATAATACATAATATCGTGCTCATAATAAATTTGGCTATATTATTTAGATCATAATGTTAATCTCTTTGTGCACTATAAACTAGTTTCCCACGCATCATATATCCGCCTTGTGCAGTACGCGGCTCGCAGTGGCGGTATTACACCGCTTACGGAATTGCAATAAACAGGAAATGTGTCATAAAACTTTGTTTCCTTAACTGGTGCGTCAGGGCACAAAAATTCCACTCGTCCGCTCGTATTGACGAGTGAAATTCGAATCCGGACGAGTGAAACTCATGAATCTGTTGTCCGAGAGGATGAGTAACATTCCAGTAGAAAAAAGCAACAAAGAAAATAGTTCTTACATAGTTTATTAAGCAATTAAATGCCGTAGTCGCAACTGTGTTTATTCAGCGATAAAATGCAAGTCAATTGGATATTGGGAAATAGACGCATTTCCGTTTTGGGACATTCTAAAATGCGGCTCCTGTTCTAATTTCACGGAGCACGAACATTACAGTATTTGATTTTATACAAATAACAACTTCACGGGGGAAATTTTTAAGGGCACTAGTCAGCTTTTAGGTGACTGGGGCCAGGGCCTTCAGGAAGGGGAATTGCAAAAAGTATGCTGTTTTCCTGTATTGGAGTTTAACATTTTCTAATAAAAAAATGTATTTTCTGTTTTAAGAGGGGAATTTTTCAAAGGAAAAGCGGGAAAATATATATCATGCCCGAGTAACTGTAATGGCCATGATCAGACTGTAGTGAAATATAGAATATGAATATGAATATAGTCATCTATAATACTTGTCGAAGTTTCATAATTTTCATTGATTTATATAAAGAAAAAACAACACATTATGATGTTTCCCTTTGTTTTATTTATATATATTAATGTTAAATGATGGTGTCTGACTACTTTGACTTATGAACTTTTACAGTCAGAGCAGGACAAGTAAACATCCTATAAGGACGAGTAACATGTCAATGCCACTCTGCCACTCGTCATACAGGACGAGTATACTGTAAAATATATTTCGTCCCCTGGTGCGTGCTTTTGTCATATACTGACGTATGTACCCTAATTAGGCTGTACTTCAACAGGGCACCGCAATAGTTGATTAGTCGGTGTGTGGTATAGATATTCTTAGTTGGGGGCACGTGGAGAGCGTGTCATACTGCAAATCCAAATCTAATAAGTGCCACACCTGAAGTGTTTTGGTCACCAGGTGGCGGGGACTTATGGCATATATATACTCCCTGGTACTATAGAAGTTAGATACTGTGTCATTTATTATGTTTTTTTTGTGTTTTTTTTATGAATTATGTGGAAAATAAACACATACTAAATATATTTTTTAAATGTCTACTTTTCGGCAAAAGTAAAGTCCTTATAATCTAACGCTCGTATTAATGTACAAGTATTAGACCATGTCCATGCATTCGGAATATACTGCATTCGCGCTTAGTGTTTGCTACTCAACTTTTATAATCGGTCACCCAGGTTTTTTAATAATAACACGAATACTAAAAACTGGAAAGCACCGAAACACATACCAATATTTTATTATGTTTATCAACAATATAATCTGAAAAAAATGATTTCAGATTACATTGTTAATAAACTTAATAAAATATTGGTACATATGTGTGTCGGTGATTTCCAGCTTTTAGTATTTGTGTTATTTTCAAAAAAACCTGAGTGACCGATTGTAAAAGTTGAGTTGTGTATATGTATCCATGTATGCGGTGTTGCCGGTGACACTGTCAGAATTTCAATAAAAACAGTTTAATTCTGACATTTTCATACACACTACTGTTTTTACGTGCTTTTCCTATGTACTTATGGCTTTTTTTGTTCTTAATGACGTCACTTCCGGTTATACGAGGAAGTTTTCCCCCTTAGATTTTTTTCGATTTTTATCTTTAAAAATATTTTTTTTTCCATTTTTATCTTTAAAAATATTTTTTTTTCCATTTTTATCTTTAAAAATATATTTTCACTAAGCATACATCAATAGCATAGTAAACATCGTATTTATAATGATATTTAATAATTAAAAACATATCAAAAGCGGATTTGTTGATTTAGGACAATGTTCATCTTTAAGACATATTAAGTATACCAAACAAATTACTTTTTCACTCGCGGGATTTCTTTTTCTTTAAATTTCGCTTAAAGATTTCTTTTCGCTGTTTACATCAACTGGGGTTAGGATGCTTCATAGACATAGGGAACAGGTGGGTGTGGAGTCTGGGTGTGCACCACTGTCAGTATTGCCAACTAATGTGATAATGTCAGGAAATTAAGCTTTCTCAGGTCACAATATTAGCCAGTTGACATAGAAAAGTTTATATTGTTCATAAAACGACTTTTTTGTTGCGTGTGACAAAAAAAAAAAATGTCTGAAATTTAAAAAAAATATGAGCCAATGGGGTTGACACGGTTTTGAGGATATTGCCTGAATAGCTAGGTACCTTATAATGTATACATGTAGGTTATCATTTATGTTTTGAATGTTCACGTACACCGTATAGACCGTGTAACTTTTCGCCTGATAATAATGTTGATGGACATAATCAAGGCTGTAACAGTATGGTACAGTGAGTGACCTTGCGCTTACCCATCCCATGTTAAAAAAACTTGTGATAAAAATGACGGAAAAGAATTGTTGTAGAGCTGTAACACGGAATTCACCAAACGAACAAATGTCAAATAATATGACATTTTAATAAAACGGACGAAATAAAAAAAAATCGACCAATTTGTTTTAATTTTGCTTTGTTTGAAATGATTAATAAAGTATTGAAAGGATGAGTTCATTTGCAAGAATAACAAGGGTTGTGTAATTTTGTTTGAATGCTTTGTTCGTGATTAATTATAGTTTTGAAAATTGTGTCCATTTATTTTGACTTTGTAAATAATTCCCGAAAAACACAGGGTGCTTTAATTATTATATTTCAGGCCTCACCACATCTGCTTTTAACTCCATATCCTTTTTCGCTCCGGGTTCAATCCTCCGTGGTGCCACTGAGTTTCTTCGGTGTGTTCTTGGGCAAGACACTTTCCTCGTCCGTCGGATGGGGATGTAACCCGGGCGGTCCCGTGTATCGGTCTATCCTCCGAGCACGTTATAGAATCACAGGAATCTATTCAATAATAAGAATAGGGCACTGGGGTGGCTGTAAATGACCTATACTGTGTTGATGAGCCGTTAAACAACATTCAATTCATTCATATTTGAAAAACAAACATATTCAAATGGGGATATACACAAGCCCTTACTCCTGCACCCACTCATCAAACAAACTCATTCTACACAGTTGTTACGCCGATACGATTGCATCAGTACACATAACACACACATGGTGGGCGACGATTGCATCACTACACATAACACGCACATGGTGGGCGACGATTGCATCATTACACATAACATGCACATGGTGGGCAACGATTGCATCAGTACACATAACACACACATGGTGAGCGACGATTGCATCAGTACACATAACACACACATGGTGGGCGACAATTGCATCAGTACACATAACGCGCACATGGTGGGCAACGATTGCATCAGTACACATAACACGCATATGGTGGGCGACGATTGCATCAGTTCACATAACACACACATGGTGGGCGACGATTGCATCAGTACACAACACACACATGTTGGGCGACGATTGCATCAGTACACATAACACACACATGGTGGGCGGAGTTACCAGTGTCACTTATCTTCAAACAAAACAAGTAACAATTACAGCAGCAGCAAGAGGGGTATTTTATGCAACTTATTTTTCAGGTTTTGAATTGAATGTAGAGATTTCATTCGCTTAGAAAGTATGTCAACCTGTAAAGAGCCCTAAACCCCCAACTATACAGAACCCATATCAAAAAGTTTCCATATCAAAAAAGTATACTTAAAAGGGACACATGGCAATCTTGATTTTTAAAAAAATTGGTGTGTCCGTAAGAATTGTAGTAAGCCATTTAGTTTTTGCATAATTTTTTATTATTAACTTTTGATATTATTGCACCAGTAATATATTAAAACTTATAGTGTAATAAGACGAAATAGTGAATACATGTACTTAAAATTTGATTCATTTAAATGTAACCAGGTTAAAAGTAAAAATGATACTGGATAAATAATCGAGACACCCATTTTGAAATGGGTGTTTGAAATGGATCAGCAGAGCTTATGCCGTGGTGCGGCATCCGTCGTCCATCCGTAAACTTTTTTTGTAGCGACTACTCCTCTGAAACTACTGAATGGATTTTCATGAAACTTTACAGAAATGTTGCCCATGAAGTCTAGTTGATCCTAGCAAAAATTCATGTTGATGTGAAATCAAAGATGGCCCCAAATCTAAAAATAGATTTTTAAAAAACAAGTTTGTAGCGACTACTTCTTGAAAACTCTAAATAATATTGATATGGGACTTTTTCTAAAATGATCAGCATGACATGATGTTGGTGCTTCAGGGATGGAAACTAACTTTTAAAGCTTGGTTGCCCGTTGGTTGGTTGCCCAAACGGGCAACCATCTTCTGGATTTTGGTTGCCCAGCTGAAAATTTATGAGCCCAGATTTTCTGGATTTTTCTTTTCGACACACTAACAAACACATTAACAAACAAATTTATTTTATTTAGGCCAAACAAAAAAATAGGTGTGTTTCCTATTGCAAGCTCTAGGGTAGGCATATTTATATTCTATAGTTCACTAGTCTGATCATGGCCATTACAGTTACTCTGGCAAGGTATATATTTCACCCTTTTCCTGAGAAAAATTCTCTTTAAAAAAAATAAAATATATATATATATATTAGAAAATGTTAAACTACAATACAGGAAAACAGCATACTTTTTGCAATTCCTCTTCCTGAAGGCCCTGGCCCCAGTCACCTAAAAGCTGACTAGTGCCCTTAAAGATTCCCCCGTGAAAGTGTTATTTGTATAACATCAAATACCGTAACGTTCGCGCTCCGTGAAATTAGAACGGGAGACGCATTTTAGAATGGCCCAAAATGGAAATGCGTCAATTTCCCAAAATCCGGTTGACTTAAATTGTCGTTGAATAAACAGAGTTGCGACTATTTACTGCATTTAATCGCTTAATAAACTGTGTAAGAACTATTTTCTTTGTTGTTGTTTTCTACTGAAATGTTATTCGTCCCGCATTGACGAATAATGCCGAGGAAATCGACTTTAGCTTGTCGAAAAAGCTAGTCGCCCGGGCGGACTACCGACTTATGAAATCTACTCGCCCAGCTTGAAATTGAGTCGTCCCGGGCGAACGGGCAACCGTTAGTTTCCATCCCTGGTGCTTGTCGAAAATCGTTTTGACTTAACCTTAAATATGGCTGCCCGGCCATCTTTGTTTACATAGTGTTATTTAGTAAAAACTTGTAGCGACTACACCTCTGAAACTACGTGACAGATTTACATGAAACTTCACAGGAATGTTGCTCTTGATGTCTAAATGATCCTAGCAACATTGCAGGTTTGTCGGAAATTCAAGATGGCCGCCACAGCTAAAAATAGATTTTCAAAAAACAAGTTTGTAGCGAGTACTTCTTGAAAACTATAAGTGATATTGATATGGGACTTTTTCTAAAATGAACAGTATTGCATGATGTTGATTCGTTTCGAAAATTATTTTGATGCAACGTTAAACATGGCCGCCAGCGGCCATCTTTGTTTCCATAGTGTTATATAATGAAAACTTGTAGCGACTACTTCTATGAAACTACTTGACAGATTTTCATGAAACTTCACAGGAATGTTGCTCTTGATGTCTTATTGATCCTTGCAAAATTTCAGGTCGGCTTAAATTCAAGATGGCCACCACGGCTAAAAAATAAATTAAAAAAACAAGATTGTAGCGACTACTTCTTGAAAACTATAAGTCATATTGATATCCGTCTTTTCTAAAATGATCAGAATGATATGATGTTGATCCTTGTCGAAAATTATTTTGATTCGACTTTAAACATGGCTGAGGCCATCTTTTTTTACATAGAGTTATATAATGAAAACTTGTAGCGACTACTCCTCTGAAACTACTTGACGGATTTTCATGAAACTTCACACGAATGTTGCTCTTGATGTCTTATTGATCCTAGCAAAACTTCAGGTCGGCCGAAAATTCAAGATCGCCGCCACGGCTAAAAACAGATTTTCAAAAAACAAGAAATTACTCGACGGATTTTCATGAAACTTCACGGGAATGCTGATCGAGCTATCAAAAACCCATCAGTAGAGCTTCTTGATCATTGACCTCTTGTTATATCTGGTATACATTTATTTGAATATAAATCAGACAGTTATTTGACTATGGTCAATATCTGCTTACTTACGGACAGTGTCCCTTTCAACAACTTCTTAGATTAGCACTTCACATTCTTGGCCAGACTTCACATGAATGATCCTTAGATCAAAGGCTTTCAAGTTTGTTAAAATCAGATCAATAAGACCTCCTGGACATGTAGCCACATATAAATGTTCAAAATGCAACTAATTGGACCTCGTGTGGTTTATGAAAAAGTTTAGTAAAAAACTAGACAATTTGGCAAGTTTTGTTGCATAGCCATATTAGGCCAAATTAAATTATATATAATTAAATTATATATGTGGTTCCTATTACATGCTAAAAAATTAAATGGATAAGTAGGTAGGGGAAATATTTTATTTTCTAAAAATATAGTATTTTGTCTTTTTTTCTCACATAACTCATTTTAAAACCTGATAAACTAACTTAAGTATATTATGTGTTGATATCAGATCCAGAACAGATAGTAAACATAATTGAATTGTAAAAAAAAAAATAAGAAGAAATATCACTGTAAGTGATAAATGCCCCCGAAGTGTCCTTTGACCAAATTATGACCTTGATCTTGGAGAGATGGACCTGGATTTTGTGCATGACACGTCGTTTGGTTGTGGTGAGCACTTGTGACAAGTTTTTTGAAAATCCGTCCAGGCATGCAAAAGTTATTGACCGGACACAATGTGACCTTTGACCTCTAAGTGTGACCTTGACCTTGGGGCCACAGACCTGGATTTTGTGCGTGACACATCGTCTTGTTGTGTTGAGCAATTGTGCCAAGTTATTTGAAAATCCATCCATGAATGCCAGAGTTATTGACCGGACACAATTTGACTTTTGACCTCCAAGTGTGACCTTGACCTGGAAGACCTGGGTTTTGTGCGCGACACATAGTCTTGTTATGATGATCAGTTGTGCCAAGTTATTTGAAAATCTGTCCATGAATGCCAGAGTTATTGACCTAACACAATTTGACTTTTGACCTCCAAGTGTGACCTTGACCTGGAAGACCTGGGTTTTGCGCGCGACACATAGTCTTGTCAGTGCTCCAAGAAACATTTTTTAGGGGACTAGCCCAGGGCTAGTGGGTCCTGAAAATCCACTAGCCCTGCTTTTTTTTCCATTAGCCCTGAGTTTTTTTGTCACAAGCCCTGTTTTGTTTTGTTTTCATTAGCCCTGTTTTTTCTGCCAGTCAGACAATATTGTGTCGGTTAATTTTGTTGTCATTTACCAATGAATATTAATTACATACACCTGTGTGTGCTTAATAAACATCTGCCTTGATTGTTTTATTGTTTCTTGTTTATTGGTTTCAACAATTGCTCAAATGGAATAAATATGAATGAATAGACCGTATAATGTATATTTAGATTCTCATAAAACCTTCAAAAACTCTTTGTGTACTTTTTTCAAATGGTATGTATCATTATATTTATATAGTCACTGTCTAATAGACAACAATATAAGTCCTATTTTCTACACTTTATTTATTCATAATTATCTTAATTAATGTCATGTTAAATTTTGATAACAAACAACTGATCAACAATACACATGCTATCATGGTTTTAACAACAAAACTTTTATCCAAGAACTCTGAAAAGCGCGTTTTCGTTTATTAACATCATACTTCTTGTTCTTTGATACACAATCGTCATCATTTTTCCGTTTCAAGATTCTACCTTCACTTTGGCCTTCGCTTTCAGTTAACAACATTTCCCGTTTTATCTAACCTTTTAAGAAATTTCAACATATTGTCAACCCGAAGTTTTACACAACAATGTGATGGACACCGAAAATATTTACTGTTTATACTAATTTTTGCTTATTATTTAATTGCTTAACGTCTTTTTATTTTATTTTACTCGAAACGGTAATTATTACCGAGAGCAGCAAAACATATTACGCAATATACTTCTCATTAAACCCGGCGCTGTAATTATTGTGCAAACAACATGATTAACACACAATGCCTACCGTTTATTACATCATCAGGTGAAGTTGATCTTTTATCTTGGATTCCTTGATTGAATTAGGTAATCGCCAAGCTTTTATTGACCAGCAAACCAATTAGCACCTAAAATCTAGAGCAGACATATTTTCTCCCATGATGCACCGCGTGTGTGTAAATATCCGTAAATATCATCCAATCAAATTTTACCGTTAATTATTATGGGATGGACGAGTGCATTCATTATCGACACGGCTTCGTTATAACCCAATCAGATGCGTAGGATTGGAACAACTAATGAATATTAATGAGATATGCCCGCAGCTAACAATCGATCTCGAAACAACTCTGGTTACACGTGTTGTTTTAACACGCAAGCTAATTGGGGTTAATTGGTTTATTGATGTTTACCGATGCGTGTTTTTTTATACACACAGAGAGTGTGCCTAGGATAATTAGGCAGGGGTGGACTTTTTTTTAATATTGTTTATTTATTTTTTCGTGGGACACTAGCCCGTCGGGCAGACTGCTTTGAATTCATGAATGGCCCGACTTGAATTTTGACTAGCCCCGGGCGTCCGGCTATCCAATTTCTGGAGCACTGCTTGTTATGATGATCAGTTGTGCCAAGTTATTTAAAAATCCCAGCAGTGGTTGTGACGTTACGGTCCGGACACAAAATTGCGTACCTGTTTTTGACCTATAAACTTCAAGTGTAACCTTGACCTTTGCGGTACGGATCAGGGTTTTGCGCGCGACACATCGTCTTATGGTGATCACTTGTGCCAAGTCATTTAAAAATCCCTGCAGGGGTTGTGACATTACGGTCCGGACACGAAATTGCGTACCTGTTTTTGACCTATGAACTTCAAGTGTGACCTTGACCTTTGAGGTACGGACCTGGGTTTTGCGCGCGACACATCGTCTTGTTATGGTGATCACTTGTGCCAAGTAATCAAAAATCCATCCATGCTTTTGAAGGTACAGTCCCGACACGAACTGCGGAATGACGGAATCCGGACAGACAGACAGATGGACGGTGCGATTACTATGCACTTAAAAACAGGGTCAGTCGGGAAACCGGAAGCACACACATACTCTTATTTGGCCTTATTTATATGGAGCTTGAATGCTGTGAGAAATGATAAAACTTCATTTTAAATTAATTATAGTCAAAGCTGCAGAGCTACAGATCAGCTTTTTGATCAATTGGTATTTATTTACCCATCAGTATTTATTTAATTGGGGCCCGTGTGGTTTGGTTACGGGGCAAAGAATAGGGCCACTGCAGATCCCGTTGGAGGGGAAGGCAGAGGGGTAAAACTCCCCCGAATTCATGTTCATTTTATCATTTTTTGTTCATGCTCATTAAAGGTCTTCATCATGACCCCTGCATTGTTTCAAGTGCCATCTCGCTCATATCACTAGAGCTGTGGCAGAAAAACAATAACGTGGCTCCAGCGTAAATGGAGTGTCTACAATAGAATTTGCAGCAACCTTGCAGTTCAGGGTGAGAAGGTTTTTGGCCCGTTCTCCATATTTTATCTCAATGTGCATGGAGAATGAGCCTGGCATGTTCATTCCTGTTAGGCACCATATAACCTTTCATGTGTTGGTGCGCCTTAAAACCCCAATTCAATTCAATTATTTAATTGGGTATTTCATGATTTCAATTGGGTAAAATAAAACAATAACGTTTTGGGGTGGCATTCCACTAATATTGTATACACAAAATCAATAAAATCAACTTCTTTTACAATAGGCTTTATACAAGGTGACTGGGTGTCCCTTCAACAACCCATATATTGCTCAATTTGCATTGGTTGTTTTATCATTTGACAACTTCGATTACTTCATTGGTACCCATGCTTTTTTATTTTAATTGGGTATTTTGGCATTTTTAATTGGGTATTTAGGCAAATACCCTGCTTATCTGTAGCTCTGCAGTTGATAACAATGTAAACCTCATATAAATCACTGTTTATCTATTGCATGTTTTCACACGCAGCAATTTGTAAGATAGTACACTTTTTTTATTGACAATGAGTGTTATCAACGATTTCAGATGGATAAATATTGGTTTGAATCAATCAATCATTGAAATGATAGTGTACAAACCAGTTGCTTCACAGTTCTGGTATTTGTGTTGCTCGTTTGAAGTAAAGAGCATATGTACATGTACATTAGGAAATGCATTTTTTTTAAGGTTTTCTGGGAATTGTGGCAGGACAGAATATCATGGCATGAATCTAAAACTAAAAATAGGGGGAAAATAATTTGTTTGTATTATTTTTTCATTTAAAACTAAATTTACATCAAGAATATGTTTCATGGCAGTGTTTTTTTACCCTTATATAAGTGGTACCGCAGTACCATTCCTAATGCAAAACTATTTTTTTTCCCAGTTGGAGAGAAAAAATTCCCAATGAAAAAATAAATATCTTCTTTTTTTTTAAATATTTAAGAGAATGTATAAATGGTTATGTGTTTGCAAAGTTTTTAAGCATACTATTATATATGGCTTTTGTTGATAGTGAAATATATTACGAAAAAAAGTTTTGGACCTAAGTGGCAGTGTTTGAACCCGTACAATGATCGCTGAACCATGACATTCGACCATAACCCTTATTATCTCAGTTGATAATTCACAATAGATCAACAATCAACAATAATTATCGTTTCATTTTTGCGAAAAATTATAATCTTTTTATTGGTTACTCGAATGTGTCCGTAACTGTTACTTTTGATGGACTTTGCAACATTTTTTACAGACCCTTTGTGTGTTCGCGATATATTTTTAAAATCAAATCTTGTTTGGAATTTAATGGTTTCTGGTACCAAATTAACCGGGTAGGGTAGACCTTGGTTACTAAAAATAGATACTTAAATTCTGTCCATATATGACTTTATATACTCTGGTCCAAAACTTGTTTTACCGAGTATATATTCAAAATTTAAGGCAATTACAACGCCCATTTTCCAAATTACATGGGTACTGGTGGTACCATTCCCAAAATGGTGAAAAAAACAACGTTGCATGAACAATATTTAAGGTTGTTCACTATACAATACTTACACTTGCACAATCATTATGAAAGAGATTTTGAGGGGAATTCTGGGGAACTTGTTAACATACGGCAAAGGGAATAGGGTCGAAAAATGGTCCTAAATATGACCGACAAAGCTCCTCTGTGGCGGTATTGTTAAGACGCAGGTCTATTGAAACTTTTTCACCTCTCGTCACTGCGGGCTTGAATCCCACTGGGAGCCTAATTTATCACGTGAGAAAGTGTTGATTATTACGAATGGCGGGAGGTATGCAGAACTGGTTCTGACCAGGAAAAATAGGGTAGTCTGCCTCTGTCACAAAAAAATCATATATAAAAATTACATGGTTAGTAACTTAGAATTTTGGCTGTATTTTGGCGAGTGTAAGAAAAGTAATAAATGTGAGCCTCTGGCGAGTATTTATCACTTTTCGACAGCTGCCATCTTTGTTTACATAGAGTTATATTGCAAAAAGTTGTAGCAACTACTTCTCTGAAACTGCATGACAGATTTTCATGAAACTTCACAGGAATGTTGCTCTTGATGTCTAGTTGATCCTAGCAAAATTTCAGGCTGGCCGGAATTTCAAGATGGCCACCACGGCTAAAAATAGATTTTTAAAAACAAGTTTGTAGCCACTACTTCTTGAACACTGTAAGTGATATTGAAATGTGATATGGGACTTTTTCTAAAATGATCAGCATGACATGATGTTGGTCCTTGTCGAAAATAATTTTGATTCAACATTAAACACGGCTGCAGCGGCCATCTTTGTTGACATTTAGTCATATAATGAAACCTGGTAGCGACTACTCCTTTGAAACTACTTGAAGGATTTTCATGAAACTTCACAGGAATGTTGCTCTTGATGTCTAGTTGATCCTAGCAAAATTTCGGGCCAACCAGAAATTCAAGATGGTCACCATGGCTAAAAATTGATTTTTAATCTACTGATCAGAGATCAGCAGAGCTTATGCCGTGGTGTGGCGTCCGTCGTCCATCTGTCCGTCCGTCCGTAATTATTTTTTTTTGTTGCGACTACTCCTCTGAAACTACTGAATGGATTTTCATGAAACTACAGAAATGTTGTCCATGAAGTCTAGTTGATCCTAGCAAAAATTCATGTTGATGTGACTTTCCCCTCACCGCTGTAGGTTCGATCCCTCAGGAGGTGCCCGCCCGTGCACGAAAATTGCCCGGAGGTGCACCTAGGTTCTTCCTCCACCAATGGAAGCTGGAAAGTCGCTATATGACCTTAGCTGTTGGTGCGACTATAAAATTCAATTCAATCAATCAATCATTTTGATGTGAAATCAAAGATGGCCACCAAATCTAAAAATAGATTTTTAAAAAACAAGTTTGTAGCGACTACTTCTTGAAAACTCTAAGTGATATTGATATGCGTCTTTTCCTAAAATGATCAGTATGACATGATGTTGATCCATGTCGAAAATTATTTTGATTCGACGTTAAACATGGCTGACAGCGGCCATCTTTGTTTACATAGAGTTATAAAATGAAAACTTGTAGCGACTACTCCTTTGAAACTACTTGATGGATTTTCATGAAACTTCACACGAATGTTGCTCTTGATGTCTAATTGATCCTAGCAAAACTTCAGGTCGGACGGAAATTCAAGATGGCCGCCACGGCTAAAAATAGTTTTTCAAAAAACAAGTTTATGGCGACTACTTCTTGACACTATAAATGATATTGATATGGGACTTTTTCTAAAATGATCAGCATGACATGATGTTGGTCCATGTCGATAGTCACTTTGATCGACATTAAACATGGCTGTCAGTGGCCATCTTTATTTACATAGGTTATCTAGTAAAAATTTGTAACGACTACTCCTGTAACTACTCGACGGATTTTCATGAAACTTTACAGGAATGTTGCTCTTGATGTCTAATTGATCCTAGCAAAATTTCAGGTCAGCCGGAAATTCAAGATTGTCGCCGCGGCAAAATATAGAATTTTGAAAAACAAGTTGGTAGCGACTAATTCTTGAAAACTATAAGTGATATTTATATGGGACTTTTCTAAAATGATCAGCGTGACATGATGTTGATCCTTGTCGAAAATCATTTTGATTCGTCATTAAACATGGCTGCCAGTGACCATCTTTGTTTACATAGAGTTATATAGGAAATACTTTGTAGCGACTACTCCTCTGAAAGTACATGTACGTGACAGATGTTCATGAAACTTAGCAAAAATGTTGCTCTTGATGTCTAGTTGATCTTAGCAAAATTTCAGGTCGGCCGGAAATTCAAGACTTTGAGTGACTACTTTTTGAAAACTAAAAGTGATATTGATATGTGCCTTTTTCTAAAATGATCAGCATTAATTTGTTAACAAATATTTTGATTCAACATTAAATATGGTTTCCAGCGGCCATCTTTGTTTAGATAGAGTTATATATAAAATCTTGTAACGACTACTCTGAAACTACTTGACAGATTTTTATGAAACTTCACAGGAATGCTGATCTAGCTAACAGAACCTAGCTATCGGTAGGGCTTCAAGGTCATTGACCTCTTGTTTATCATGCAACTGTTTTAAATAACATAATTTACCTCGACAAACAATGAAATGTACGGTTTACGTCTGCTGCCGTAAAAATACAAATGGAGGATAGTTTGTCAGGGGAAGTAACTTTGGTAAAAACCGTTATTCGGCGTTTAAGTATATTTGATATTGATAATAAACGCAAATTACTTCCTTTTGATAATGTATTGCATTTCTGAATTGATAAGCATAAAAAATAGTGTGTATATTTGTAGTTTATTGGCTGATTCCTGACTTTTTAAGTCATCGAATAATAGCGCATGCAACTACTGGCATAATACAGCAGTTCGGCGGAAAATATTAGATTAGTAGACAGTAGCTGTATTTGTTTAGTAGAAACATTAGTTGCATGATAAATGGCCTTACAAGTGCACAAAATAATCTCTGTCATGTCATTATAGCTCGTTTTTCAAATTTAATACTTTATTATCATGAATAATAACAAATATTGCATGCAAGTTAGAAAACAACTTTCCAGCTGATCGATAGTTTGATGTGTGTATAGATACATTAATTATACTTCCTGGCTGAATGCATACCCGATTATGCAACAAGATAAGGGTTCTCATGTAATACACTGACATATTATGCTATTTGGGCTCTCGAAAAAAAAGTATTCAACATGTTCATACTCGGCGAAATTAAGTACACTTGTAGTTATATACGATACATATAGTAGTGGCTGATGAAGGCTTAATTAGTTATTGAAAAGATGTTTATTGGTAAGACCATCTTATGTTAAAACAGGTTAAATCTAGCAAACACTTTCATACGTGTATAAAAGTAGATCTGAAATCAGCAGAAGTCTGTTGAAATATTTAGGTATATAATATTATACCAGTACTTGTGTTAATTAATAGGGATATATATATTGTATAAAACTCTCAATTCTTAATACGGTGTTCGAAGTTCGACATTATATACCTATAGTCCTATATACTTGTATATATACTGTTTAAAGGAATTTGATATTAGGTGTGCACGCAACATTTTTTGTTTTATAAGTTGATAACCAACAAAAAAACGTGCATTTCATAACTTTTCAGATTAAGGGTTTTGGGGAAGGTGAGGTGGTCACATGAACTTTCATTTTGTTTCTCAGATTTTAGAGGGGGTGGTGCCATTACAACATCCCTGCATTCAATTTTATTTTTAAAACATAATATTGATTGAGATTTAGCCTTATTTCTTAATTATACATTTATGATTTATAAGGCGTTTCAATTATTGACTCATTTCCTGTGGCCTAGGGGTACCCTTAGAGGGATACCTGACTTTGTGTCTATTGTTTGCATGGGGTGCTTGTTTGAACCAAAGTACATCAATCAAGAGGTCAACCTCAGGAATGGATTTTGTTTGAATTGTTTCTGTATATTAAATTGAGGGAAATAACTGGATTACGTTCTATAGCCAGCAACAAAATTACACTGAACATAATAAAATATGATTCGAAGAAGGTATTTCCTAACTATGGTTCCGCGTCAAGGTAAGCTATTTTGACTTTGACTGTAAGATTATCACAGTTTATTGTGGCGTGAGCTTCATCTGTAGATCCGATCTGAGGGGATCCGCGTGACACCTATTTATGACTTTTAAGATTCCTTAACAAGCTCCCGTAAGACTTGTTGTAATATATAATTATTAATTATGGTGCTTTATTATAATTTATAGGAAATAAATAGGAATAATGTTCATCGATATCTTTGAATCCTTTCATGTTTTAATTTGTCTTTCAATAGATTTTGATTTTTAAACAATTTAAGCCCCAAAGCCTCATGTACCCACTTTAACTTTCAATTTATCTAATTTCATTAAAACGATTTATGGCTCGTTTACTTAAACATACATGTATTAAATGTGTTAATGGTAGAGTTAGCCGGGGTGAAGCATTTATTATAACATTATTATGAAGCAGATGATGTGTTTGAAAAAACTGCACAGAAAGTTGTTTTCAAAGAAAGAGTTTTGCTACATTTAAGGTGGATTTTGTCATGATGAAAGTTACTCATTGAACTTATAACAAAGGACAAGGTATGATAAGGGGGTATTTTGGCCCCCAATATATTCAAAATGCAAAAAAATAATATTTACATATAAATTGTTGTGCATATTGAAGTAAACTGACCATATTCTATCTTCAAAATAGATGTTTATTTATTTTATTTACCTAGAAGAATTAATAGGGTCTCAAAAACTGCATTTTTGATAATTTTGTTATATTTTGTAGATTTTGGACCTTTCTGGGCAGATTTTGATCCTAAAATTATAGAGCGCACCTCCGAGCACACACAGTTTTTTGGCTGATGATGCATCCCTATCAAGTACCTGTTTCAACAAAAAATCAGCTGTGCTCGAGGGTGCACTCTGTATTTCCAAGACCAAAAACTGATCGAAAACTGCTGAAAATGAACAAAAAAGTCATTTTTAGCAGAGCTTATGCCGTGGTGCGGCGTCCGTCGTCCGTCCGTCCGTCAGAAATGTTGCCCATGAAGTCTAGTTGATCCTAGCAAAAATTCATGTTGACGTGAAATCCAAGATGGCCGCCAAAGCTAAAAATAGATTTTTTAAATTCAAGTTTGTAGCGACTACTTCTTGAAAACTATAAGTTATATTGATATGGGACTTTTTCTAAAATGATCAGCATGACATGATGTTGGTCCTTGTCGAAAATTGTTTTGATTTGACGTTAAACATGGCTGCCAGCGGCCATCTTTGTTTACATAGAGTTATATAATGAAAACTTGTAGCGACTACTCCTCTGAAACTACTTGACGGATTTTCATGAAACTTTACAGAAATGTTGCTCTTGATGTCTAAATGATCCTAGCAAAATTTCAGGTCGGCCGGAAATTCAAGATGGCCGCCACGGCTTAAAATAAATTTTCAAAATACAAGTTTGTAGCGACTACTTCTTGAAAACTATAAGTGATATTGATATGGGACTTTTTCTAAAATGATCAGCATGACATGATGTTGGTCCTTATCAAAAATCGTTTTGATTCGACGTTAAACGTGGCTGCCAGCGGCCATCTTTGTTTACATAGAGTTATATAGTAAAAACTTGTAGCGACTACTTCTCTGAAACTACTTGGCGGATTTTCATGAAACTTTACAGGAATGTTGCTCTTAATGTCTAATTGATCCTAGCAAAATTTCAGATCGGACAGAAATTCAAGATGGCTGCCACAGTTAAAAATAGATTTTTAAAAAATAAGTTTGTAGCGACTACTTCTTGAAAACTATAAGTGATATTGATATGGGACTTTTTCTAAAATGATCAGCATGACATGATGGTTATCCGAGTCGAACATTATTTTGATTCGACATTAAACATGGCTGCCAGTGGCCATCTTTGTTTACATAGAGTTATAAAATGAAAACTTGTAGCGACTACTCCTCTGAAACTACTTGACGGATTTTCATGAAACTTCACAGAAATGTTGCTCTTGATGTCTAATTGATCCTAGCAAAATTTCAGGTCGGCCGGAAATTCAAGATGGCCACCATGGCTAAAAATAGATTTTCAAAATACAAGTTTGTAGCGACTACTTCTTGAAAACTATAAGTGATATTGATATGGGACTTTTTCTAAAATGATCAGCATGACATGATGGTTATCCGAGTCGAACATTATTTTGATTCGACATTAAACATGGCTGCCAGTGGCCATCTTTGTTTACATAGAGTTATATAATGAAAACTTGTAGCGACTACTCCTCTGAAACTACTTGACGGATTTTCATGAAACTTCACAGAAATGTTGCTCTTGATGTCTAATTGATCCTAGCAAAATTTCAGGTCGGCCGGAAATTCAAGATGGCCGCCATGGCTAAAAATAGATTTTCAAAATGCAAGTTTGTAGCGACTACTTCTTGAAAACTATAAGTGATATTGATATGGGACTTTTTCTAAAATGATCAGCATTACATGATGTTGGTCCTTGTCAAAAATCATTTTGATTAGATGTTAAACATGGCTGTCAGCGGCCATCTTTGTTTACATAGAATTATATAATAAAAACTTGTAGCGACTACTCCTCTGAAACTACTGGACGGATTTTCATGAACTTCACAGGAATGTTGCTCTTGATGTCTAATTGATCCTAGCAAAATATCAGGTCGGCCGGAAATTCAAGATGGCCGCCACGACTAAAAATAAATTTTCAAAAAACAAGTTTGTAGCGACTACTTCCTGAAATCACAATCAATCAGTAGAGCTTCAAGGTCATTGACCTCTTGTTTGAAAGAAAAGGCCTTGTTTGTGAGGCTCTTAAACTCATTTAGAGCCTTCAAACGTACTTGTAATGAGTTTTAATACTGATTCAGTTTATTTGTAGCTAAACAAGATATTCAAAACGTGTGCATTAAAACTTTCAATATTGGGGGCCAGTTCTGCCCTTTATCATACCTCGTCCTTTGTTTAAGTTACACCCCTGACTGATTACATATAACATAAAGAAAAGATAATAAAGCATTAGTTTTTGTTGTTGGTTGGTTGAATGATGTTTATAACATAATTTTCAGCACATTTTAGGCTATAATTATAATGACTGGTTGATTTTTTCATGGTGAGCAGATCCCCCACTTTTTCCTAGGTAGAACCAGTACTGTTTACCTCCCGCCATCTGTAAAAATTGACACTTTCTCACTTGACAAGTCGAGCTCCCAGTGGGATTTGAACCTGCAGCCGTGAGAGGCAACAAGTACTAGGTTACAAATGCAACATCTTACCATCCCGGCCCCTATTGATTTTATAATAAGTAGGTAGGTATGCGATATAATTATGAAGGTGTTTGTTGA
Source organism: Cyrtodaria siliqua (assembly GCA_037043455.1). NCBI lineage: Eukaryota > Metazoa > Mollusca > Bivalvia > Adapedonta > Hiatellidae > Cyrtodaria > Cyrtodaria siliqua. The sequence goes on from JAWPHD010007134.1 coordinate 115,550, forward strand.
CTAATTAGATATGTAACATGCATAAATTATGAAGATACTATGTTGTGTTTCAGTTAAATAATATTAGTAATAATAATATAATATATTTAGAATCAAATGAAGACCGTTTAATCAAACTTTTTACATTTACGTTTTTCAAGATGGTTCGTAGTCTACTGATAGTGCATCGGTGAAACTTTCTCGCTGAATCCCACTGGGAAATCAACTTGTGTGAAAGTGTCAATGCTTACGGATGCGGTTTACAGTACTGGACCCAGGAAAAAGTGGGTGGTTTGCCTACACCACTAAAAAAGCTACTAAATATACAGGCTATAATGTGCTAAAAATGACGTAAAACCCCATTCAACCAACACGCCTTCGTACCTTACTTACAACCAGTTTTGTATGATGAAGGCAGGGGTTCCGTTAATGGCCGTACGGCCGTATATTACGTCCGGAAATTTGAGTTGTACGCCGAAAATTGAGATCAAAGACGTACACTGAACTTCCAAAAACATCAATGTACGCCGACTTTCTATACCGCGGGCGTACAGCTGTCAGTGTCAAATTGCTTAAATCACCGATATAGCTCCGCCCATCGGGTCCAATTACATCCAAACGCTGCACAGCCAAGTTGTAAAGCGATTAAATTAACACCCACTGTGTTACTGTGACAGCGTTCGACAGGTGAAACCGGTTGGATCCAGTTTTATTATGGGGTTAGCCACGTGTGTAAATTGAATTGTGTATTGTGTCAAGTATTATGTAAACAAACATCGCTTCTGGGTTCAAAGAAGTGTGGCAATTAATTAATGGGATTAAAGTGGATTACGTTTAATTGATGACTGATTGAATAATTATGATTGGCAGGTTTGTTTTATGCACCTAATTATTTTAAATAAAATATTACGGAATACGCTGCCGATTTATAATGAATGTTTGCGATTGTTTGCATTCAGCGCGAATTTTTACATTGACGTTAGTGACCGATTGACTAATTATGAAAGGCAGGTTCGTTTTATGCACCCGTTTGTTTATTACAGATACCTTATCCGAACGTGTAATTGTTTTAAATAAAATATTACGCTGCCGATTTATAATGATTGTTTGCGATTGTTTGCATTCAGCGCGATTTTTTACTTTGACGTTGTGACTGATTGACTAATTATGAAAGGTAGAAATGGCAAACGGATTACGAGACATTAGCTGATTATGAAGATGCAACAGTTTGACGATCGAGTAATTGTTTTGAATAAAATCTTAGCTGCCGATTTATATGATTGTTTGTATACGGCGAGAAGCAATTTTAAAGCATAATAGAACATCTTTTATTTATGAAAATGAGTAAAAATATGAGTAAATTTAAGAAAGGGTTAAATATTGTCTGCTTTAGTTTAGACCGTCATAAGCGTCAAAATGTCGCAACGTTCTCTATTGCATTTCGGTGTCACTCAAAAACGTAAAAATGATGCTGCGCCCGCGCACACTGTAAGTTCCTGTGAAATACAGCTGCCAGCTAAAAAACCTAAGGTGGATAATAGTAGTAGACCAAAAGTGTTCCAAGAAGCCATGCTCCGTCAGTTTGATTGGCTCGACTTCAATTCTGACTCTAAGCGTATGTTCTGCAAAGTGTGTCAAGCTGCAAGTTGCCAACATTTCAAAGGGCCATGATTTTTGTTGTTGATGATGATGATGATGATTGATGAATCATGATGATGATAAATTCAATAAACTTAAAGTAAACTTAATACAAACATTAAGCTATTTAATATATTTTAATTTAATGAATAATTTAATAAATAATTTAATAAATTTAAAAAATATCCATAAATTATGTACTTTAAATGTTTTAAAAACACATTTAAAGAACATGAACTATGCATAGTTATTTATATTTTATTAACACAAACACTAATTCGAACGGTGATGTCGCGTTAAGTGTGAACTTCCTTAAATTTTCCCTTGAACTTCCAAAATTGACATGAAGGAAGTTTGAACTTCCTTGATTTGAAAATTAGTGGAACCCCTGAATTGAAGGTCTGTATGTCAAAGTTGAGGAGAGTTGCTCGGTAGCTCAGTTGAACTTAGTTGATAAGGCATTGGCTATAGAGTTACAGACCTGCCCCGCGTGTCTCTCCCTGGAGGCATGTTTGACGGGAAACTTCATCCTTCATCTCATCTCCCTCTGAGGTTGCTGTCTCTATATACATGTAACCTAATGATGTGATAACGGGGTGGGGGACATAAATCCCCATTTCATTTCATAGTCGTGGTTCAATTTTCAAGTGTTAAACTTTTGTTTTCAATACTCACAGAAACTACCACTCTTCAGATGGTAAAAGCTGACAAAAACCAGTTCAAAGGGCTTGGTGTATGCCTACAGTAAATAACATGCATACATTGGCCATACTTCAAATAGCGACTTATAATTGAAACAATAACTTCCTACTATAAGATTTCCGCTTATCTTCAAAGAACTTCCGAATTTATAATTAAGCCCATTGTTCTCACTCCTTGATTGCCTAGTAGTGATTGACTTCACTTGACACGTTTCCGACCTCACAAACCTCATGTGACATAAAGTAGTTTAAGGCAATTTAAGTTAATTTGAAATGTCAACACTTGTTGTTATTATCAGGGCTGTACAAATCCTATAGCCCGACGCCCGGGACTAGTCCAAAACCAAAGTCGGGCGTGTCACTTTTTCAAAGATTTCAGTCCCGGACTAGTCCAATTTTACAAAAAGAGAAAGTCGGGCGTGTCACTGTTTGAAAGATTTCAGTCCCAGATCCCAGATTTGTCCAATTAACAATGTCGACCACCTGTCATAAAACAACCCCAGCACACTTCTCAACGTAATCCTTTAATTGCACTCGCTTATGCAATGCAATTAGCATCCACAGCGGCGATCAGCGGTTTTTATCAACAATCAACCATGCCGGAAGTCCCGCCTCCAAATTACTTTAATTGACAGTCGGCATTGTCGATATTATCCAATCAATTGACCCAATCTATTTTAATCCAGACCCGCTAGCCAATGAAACGACTACTACATGTGATTTACATTTTCGTCACGTGATTACCTGTTCGTCACGTGGTGAGCTGAAAATGGCGATACACTGAAACAATAACACTAACACGTCGATTAATTAGCAATCAGGCCGATTTGTCGGCAATCTTTCGATGAATAAAAAACTAAGGACTTTTGATAATGGAAGTATGTTTGATATGAAATGGTAGGTGTGCATTTTTTTTTATTGTTTCTCAGTGTATTGTTGAGCATAATTGTAACAGACTTGAAAGGCGGGTGGGGAAACGGTTTGTGCATAGTTAGTGTAGTCAAAAAAATGAATTAAAAACAAAACAAACTGATATATACATAATCAGTTTGATTTTGTATTTGGCAGTGCTAATGTTTACATTTCAAAATGAGTTTGTTGAACCTTTTCAGTATTAAAAAAAGGAAAATATGAAAGCGAAAGTGAAAATAAAAAGAGGAAAAATGTAGAATGTGATGCACAGCTAATCAAAAAGTCAAAATCATCTGGTGTAGTGGACAAAAACATAAAAATAAAATGTTTATATTGATTCACATGTTATTTATTTTTTGCATTAGGTAAAGTGGTAATAAAGTTAAGAACCTCATTTGTAGCCCCTTACCTATATAAAATGACTTTTTTTCTCTCCATTAAATGATTATCTGAACTGTAATATGAAACTCAGTATCTATATTGAAATTTAAAAATGCAGATGTGATTCTTACTGTTGCTACTGTTTCACCCAATGGCAGTCTACAATCTATACCACTGAAACATACATTAATTGTCTGAAGAGTAAATAAGGTTTGTTTCCGTTACTGTGTATAATGAATTGTAATGAGTATACATGCAAGACGCAGTTTTAACATATTGAGAAATCGAAAGAATTCAGGACTTGTGTCCATTTTTTGGGACTAGTCACACTTTTTTTGGGACTAGTCACTTTTGACAGGGTGACTAGTCCCGGACTAGTGGCTAAAAAAAATATTTGTACAGCCCTGATTATAAATAAATAAATTCTACATATATAGTGACAATAGTTTTGCGCTAATTCCCCGTCAGTATGTTTTCAAGCGAACAACAGTTAAAGAAATTGATGACTGTTAATAAGTTAAGGCCTAGTTTAGGCCTAGTATAAGGCCTCAATTAGGCCTATTTTTGTCTCGCCTTTTCGAAGAAGAAAAGAGACAGGACTGGTTTGCTTTTCCGGCGGCGGCAACATTCAAGTTTTGCGTTTAGGTCATTTTCTCACAAACTGTATGCACTAGACCTTTCAAACTTTGCTTATAGTTGTATCATGGGTGGTACATCGCAACGTGACAAAGCAAATGTGGAAGTGACCTTGACCCTCCAAGCAAAGGGCAGATAACTTACTAATTTTTAGGTTCAACTTTTGCGTTTAGGTCACTTTTTCACAAACTGTATGCACTAAACCTTTCAAACTTTGCTTATAGTTGTATCTTGGGTGGTACATGGCAATGTGACAAGCAAATGTGGAAGTGATCTTGACCTTCCAAGCAAAGGGCAGATAACTTACTAATTTTTAGGTTCAACTTTTGCGTTTAGGTCACTTTTTCACAAACTGTATGCACTAGACCTTTCAAACTTTGCTTATAGTTATATCTTGGGTGGTACATGGCAACGTGACAAAGCAAATGTGGAAGTGACCTTGACCCTCCAAGCAAAGGGCAGTTAATAATTTTTAGGTTCAACTTTTGCGTTTAGGTCACCTTTTCACAAACTGTATGAACTAGACCTTTAAAACTTTGCTTATAGTTGTATCATGAGTGGTACATCGCAACGTCACAGAGCAAATGTGGAATTGACCTTGACCCTCCAAGCAAGGGCAGATAACCTTATAATTTTTACCTTCAACTTTGGAGTTGAGGTCACTTTTTCACAAACTGTATGCACTAAGACCTTTCAAACTTTGTTTATAGTTGTATCATGAGTGGTACATTGCAACGTGACAAAGCAAATGTGGATGTGACCTTCACCATCCAAGAAAAGGGCAGATAACTTTAATTGTTACATTTACATCGCTTTCTCATGAACTAGAATTATGCACTAGATGTTTTAAACCTAATTTATAGCTTAATCTTTGGAAGAAAATATATTCTATTTTGACATAGTTGTGTCTTCGGTAGTGCTTTTTTTTTTGATGCCTGAATTTCATCTATGACCTTGACCTACTTTTTGGAGCTGATGATTTTTAGCTCTACTGGCCAAAGGCCTTCATTTTTCATCCGATCTTTACCAAACTTTACCAGATTGATAGTATCAATGAAGGCTCGCACAAGTTCGAAAACCAGCCAGATCGGACCAATAACAGTGGTATTATGGCCCTTGATTTAGTTAAAAATGCTATATTTTGCCTCGTTAATACGATAGCGCTTTCATTTTTCATCTAACCCGTGTGGTTTCCGGGGGCCCTCGTTTGGTCATGGGGCAAAGAATAGGGCCACTGCAGATCCCTTTGGAGGGATAGGCAGAGGGGTAGAATCCCCCCAAATTCATGTTCATTTTATCATTTTTTGTTCATGTTCATTAAAGGTCTTCATCATGATCCCTGCATTGTTTCAGGTGCTATCTCGCTCGCATCAAAAGAGCAGTGGCAGAAAAACAATAACGTGGCTCCAGCGTAAATGGTGTTTCTACGATAGAATTTGCAGCAACTCTGCAGTTCAGGGTGAGAAGGTTCTAGGTCCATTTTCCCTTTTTTTCAATTTTTATTTTTTTATTTTTGTTCATTTTTGTTCATTTTTTAATTTTTTTTTAATTTTTTTTTTTAATTTTTTTTTTTGTTGTTTTTTGAATTTTCTTAATTTTCATTATTTATTTTTTTTGGTGTTAGCAAGAAAAATTGCTGTGCCTATTGCATTTTTTTTCCTGTTCGTTGATTTTTGATGGAGTTACGGCCCCTTGACATTTTTTTTTTAAAAAAAATTCGGCGCTACTCCTAAACGCCTTGTTAGATTTTGATGAAACTTGGCAGGAAGCATCGGTAAGATGTCTAGTTGTGCATATCGCACTTTTGTTCCAGTTACTGATTTATGTCCAAACTAGACACAGCCGACATATTGCCTATGATTATCAGGTGAGCGATCTAAGGCCATCCTATCCCTGTTGTTTTTGCAATGTCGACAACCCTTGATATAAGAGCTGTTTTAGCCAGTAGAGCATCCTCTCGGGCCTCTTGTTTTTAATAGAATGGCATTTTGTTTTTAAAATGTTTACAAACTTTCATTTAAGCATCATTGACCTTTTTATTTTTAAGTCCAGCCCCTGTTAGGCGAGACATGTGAATCCACGGAATTCTTGTTGTAAGTTAAGGTCATAATGCTTCTAACTGAAAACCAGTCTCTTCCAGACTTTTTTTCGTCCCTTTAAAATCGATTCATTTTAAATAAATTATTATGATATTATGGTACATGTAGTTTGATTCAAAAATAGCTTTTATTATATACTGAAAAAATAAAGTTTAGCAAGTCATTATGCACATCTAGCTTAAATAAATGTAATGTTCTTTTATACTGTGAAGTATTTTAAATCATCAGCATGAATAGGTTGATCTTCCTTTTCACTTACTTATTGTATTCCAATGTAAGTATCAGAGTTATCTCCCATTTAGTTAAAACATACTGTTTCACATTTAAAAATACAAGTAAGGTAAAGAGCAAGAGTAAACATTAAAAATAACTGTTAATCTGGATCTCAAGTTGAAACGCTAAAACAATCGACAATTTCCTTTCCATTATAAAGATATAGGGAACCAAAGTTTACCATTACATTTTGTGAAATTACTTCCCTTTACATTGAAATAAGAGCGAAATTATAATTTCTGTACAGGCGTTCACGATTGAGCATGGAGTTACGTTCATACTGACGCAATGTCATCGCGTGCTCAACTCCGCCCCATTTCTCGCTGGCTGAATGTAAACACGAATGTGAAAATAAATCTCGATTTGAATCCGCCGGAGATGTGCTTTAGGCATATAAATCAGCCAGCATTTCAGTAGAATTGCTCGAGAGATATACCTTGAATATGCTATTTTGAAAGTAGTAAGTTCCATCACTGCTGGGGAAGGCCGAAGTTATTTTCACAATCCACAGCATCAATATAATACATGTAGCAAAAAGGTGAATTGTACTCTGTGTTATGTTATGATATCGATTTTTGTCACGTGAGACTTGTAGGCGAGTGAGAGGTGTCAACTGGTTTCCATTCAATGAGTACTTCCATTTTATTGGACAGTGTCATCAGTTGTTTATATGTCTGACGCGTCAAACATCCATTGACGCAATCAGTGTAATTCCATGCTCAGTCGGGAAAGACTGTAAAACATGTAGATTACCACATGTTGCTATGGTTTTCACATATTTCTTTTGCGACTTATTCCCTTAATATAACTGATAATTATGTAAGTTATATTGCCCATGACCGCTTATACACAGATCCTAGAATCTGGCCAACGGAATTTATACCGTTTGTTATTTACTTGCTAAACTTATTTTTATCGGTATATACCCGGTGAAACTTTGTTTTCCGTGGTATGAAAATTAGGTCCTACGTCTATTAGTCCAGCACATTTTAAGTTTCCAGAGACAAAACTCCAAAACTGTTCTAGGTGTCTTCTTCAGTATGTATGGCATGTATGTACAGGGCCTTCCCCAGGAATTTTAAAGGGATAGTGGCATTTAACGCGCGAGGGTAGGGGGTGGGTGCGGGAGGGGTTCCCCTCGTGCATGTCATTTTTTTTTCATGTTTTGAAGTAAGATACGGGTTTTGGCATACACCTGACACATTTAAAACATGTTTTAAATATATCTACCAGTCTGCCATAGATAGTACATGTATGACCATTTTTTACTGTTTTTAGCTCTGCTGGCCAAAGGCCAAAGGCCAGCAGAGCTTATGGGATGCCGAGTTGTCCGTCGTCCGTCCGTCGTCTGTCTGTCGTCCGTTGTTAACTTTTGTCTCGTTAAGACGATAGGGCCTTAATTTTTCCTCCAATCTTTACCAAACTTTAACAGGTTGTTAATATCAATGAAAGCTCAGATGAGTTCGAAAACCAGCCAGATCGGCCAAGTAACAGCGGAGTTATGGCCCTTGATTTAGTTAAAAATGCTATATTTTGCCTCGTTAAGACGATAGGGCCTTCATTTTTCAACCTATCTTTACCAAACTTTATCACATTGTTAATATCATTGAAAGCTCGGACAAGTTCGAAAACCAGCCAGATCGGACCAGTAACACCAGAGTTATGGTCCTTGATTTAGTTGAAAATGCTATATTGCTATATTTTGCCTCGTTAAGATGATAGGGCCTTCGTTTTTCATCATATCTTTACCAAACTTTACCACATTGTTAATATCAATGAAAGCTCGGACAAGTTCGAAAACTAACCATATCAAACTAGTAACAGCTGAGTTATGGCCCTTGATTTAGTTAAAAATGCTATATTTTGCCTCGTTAAGACACTAGGGGCTTCATTGTTCATCCAATCTTTACCAAACTTTATGAGATTGTTAATATCAATGAAAGCTCGGACAATTTCGAAAACTAGCCATATCGGAATAGTAAGAGCGGAGTTATGGCCCTTGATTTAGTTAAAAATGCTATATTTTGCCTCGTTAAGACGATAGGGGCTTCATTGTTCATCCGATCTTTATCAAACTTTATCAGATTGTTAATGTCATTGAAAGCTCATATGTCATTGAAAGCTCGAACAAGTTCGAAAACCAACCATTTCGGACCAGTAACAGCGGAGTTGTGGCCCTTGATTTAGTTAAAAATGCTATATTTTGCCTCATTAAGACGATAGGGGCTTCATTGTTCATCTGATCTTTACCAAACTTTATCAGATTGTTAATATCAATGAAAGCTCGAGCAAGTTCGAAAACTAGCTATATCGGACCAGTAACAGCGGAGTTATGGCCCTTGATTTAGTTAAAAATGCTATAGTTTGCCTCATTAACACGATAGGTGCTTCATTGTTCATCCGATCTTTACTAAACTTTATCAGATTGTTAATATCAATGAAAGCTCGGACAAGTTCGAAAACCAAACATATCGGACCAGTAACAGCTTAGTTATGGCCCTTGATTTAGTTCAAAACGCTATATTTTGCCTCGTTAAGACGAGAGGGCCTTAATTTTATTTTTTAAATTATTTTTTTAAAGCAGAAATTGGTCTTAAATCAACAAATCCGCTTTTGATATGTTTTTAAGTATTAAATATCATTATAAATACGATTTTTACTATGCCATTGATGTATGTTCAGTGAAAATATGTTTTTAAAGAACAAGCGAACAGGCATTGCTAAAAAATCGAAAAAAATCGAAGGGGAAAAACTCTTGCGCGAATTACCGGAAGTGACGTCATTGGGAACAAACTATTTTTTGTTTACATTGGGACTGAACGCAAAACAGTATACCTTGTGTGAAAATGTGAGAATTAAGCGATCATGATACTGAGTCAGAGGAAATGCCCGTGATAAGACGGTTACACAATGTGCAACCTTACGATTTTGAGCCAGAATACGTGTGTGAGGACGAAAATACATCGGATTCATCAACTGATAATGAAGTCGAACGCGGTGCAGGTGCAAATGGAGAGCTTGTAATGACTATCGTGTCATGTCATTCGTTACGTTCAGCGGTTCATTACACTATTCACTAATCTAACAAAATAGTGTCTTTATACACTTACAGCATCAACAAACAAAAAACAATTTAAACATTGTTTTCATCGAAATCTGACAGTAAATCACCCGCAACACTGCAATATCTTGGTACATACACAATAACCGCGAAATGTAGTATATTCCGAATGAATGGACCTGGTCTAATACCTATACATTAATACGAGCGTCAGATTTTTTTGCCGATAAGTAGACATGGAACAAATATATTTATTAGATATTATCCATAATTGATAAAAAAATGAATAAAAACAATAATAAATGAAACAGCATATAATTTTGGCACCATAATTTCTATAGTATTATATATTTGCCATAAGTCGCCATCAACACCAAATACTCTAGGAGCGGTGTTTGCAATATGACACGCTCTCTAGTCTCCACTGCCCTCAAATATCAATACAGTGCGGTGCACTATTGAAGTACAGCCTAATTAGGGTACATACGTCGGTATATCACAAAAGCACGCGCCATTTAGGGAAACCTAGTTTTATGATATATTTCCTGTTTATTGCAACTACTTGAGCAGTGTAATACCGCCGAGGGCAGACGCGTATTGCACAAGACGGATATATCACATGATATTTGAGCTCTAATTTGTCGCGCACAAAGAGAGAAAAAATAATATAGCCAAATGTATTATGAGCACGATATAGACAGTTAGTAAGTATACTTACTCATGTATACTTACTCCTGATAAACAGATCGAAAACAGACCAAACATATCAAATTACCATAATATAAAGTATATTATTCTATTATACTTGTTTTACTTATTGCACGAGCTAAGAGGCGTTATTGTTGTTGCTTTGCAATAAAACATTACTGAATTAATATAAAAGCTAGAACTATTATTAATTTTCTGCCTTGTCATAGATATCCATGAAACATTTTGTATTTTTTTTCAAATCCATAGACCTATATATGTTGATAATATATATTTATAACACTATTGGCAGAAGAGGGTGAATAATTTAAAATGATTAAAATCAAAATTTGGAAACAAAGACACAGTGTTTATTTCACCGGATTCATTTAAATGTATATGCTGAACGTTCTTAGCAATATTTTAAAAAAAGACGGCTACATATTATTAGCGCCGTCAACGAGGCTTCGGGATTGGATTGCTCTAAAGACAGCGAGCTTCGGAATGCATCAGCTAACATTCGACGGGTGTTTATAAGATGCTAATGTCTATACAGCCTTGCTTCAATTTACATATGAGGTGCTAAGGTAATTGAACATAAATTCAATCTTACTTCATGTATGAATTTCCGCCTCAACGCCGTCGAATAGGCGAATTCAACTTTCTTGGAGACGGCGGGGTTATGCACTTCTTATTTTTATAGTCAAATATCGTTGGTACCGCTGTTGATTTTAATATGCATGGCCTTTTGTTCTCCAAATTCAAAGATAATGAAACCAAAGGATGGACTTCCCACGAAGTCAACTCAAAATGTTTGCTACAAACTAGCGCGTCTTTCGTAGGTTCCCACTTCCTCGACGAGTCGGGCAATTTTCTTCGGTAACGGTCTACCCACACTTCAAATCTTAATATATCATTACATGTATCTCGATTAGGGAAACGAAAGAAACTTAGGTTATTATCTTGTCCTTCTTTATGCAAACTTTTTTACCCAGCAACAGCACTGGGCATTTTTAACAAGTACCATAAAACGTAATCCTACATAGAAAATACTATACAACTCAATGCGACACCGCTAATCGTTTAGTACCAATGACGTCAAAGGATCACGTAACACTTACCAGGGCGAAACTCGAAGCGTGTGCACTATGAGATAAAATTGGCTACTGTGAGAAAACGGGACAACCAATAAGTGTAAGATTTGAACAGATTGTATATTATATACATATATTTCCGAATATATACTCAAAAGACACGCACTATTTCACCTTTAAATTAACTTTTTTTTTTCTTTTTTTTTTAAATTTTTTCTTTTAATTTTTTTTTTTCTTTTTTTTAAATTGTTTAATTTTTTAATTTTTTGCTTTTAATTTTTTTTTTTTTTTTTTTTTTAGCTCTATGTTGGACCAGTCGGACCAGTTACAGAGGAGTCATGGCTCTTGATTTAGTTAAAAATGCTATATTTTGCCTCGTTAATACGGTAGAGCCTTCATTTTCATCTGATCTTTACCGAACTTTAACAGATTCTTTAGTTATGGCCCTTGATTTAGTTCAAAAGCTGTTTTTTGCCCGAAACTTCCAAAAAAACGTAAATGGCAGTCACTCGCTTCATTGATGTTATAAGAGTCATGTTAGCCAGTAGAGCGTCCACAGGCCCTCTTGGGCCTCTTGTTTTTTTTTTGAAAAAGATGATACACTCAACTTTATACATCATTTCCTTTGCTGTTCTAGAATTTGTTTTATAGTGTAAACACTTCATTATATATGTGGTGAAGTTAAGCAGGAGTAATAATGTTATTTTTAAGTGAATAATATTCAAAAAAACACTTGAAAACGCAGTGTCCGTGTGTTTTTTAAACATCCGAAATCAGGACTATCCGGATTTACATCAACTTTTTACGCTGACTGTCTTACAATAACTTAACGTCTAAGCATCAAGTCATTAGCGTTTTGGGGGGAAAAAGGCAGGAAACGGTTATAAGTTTATTTAAATGTTATAAAAATGTTGTCTTTATTCATAATTAATCGTTTTAGTTTGAAACACGGAAGCAAATTCAAAACCGGAAGTAACCTAAATTTATAATCTGCAACCTCGAGATTCTTATAATTTTATGTGATTATCGAATAATTTGTGTTTGTGAGATTATTTTCTCATCATTATCTATTTAAAATCATGATAAAATGGATGGAGGCACGTTAATTCAATGCTACAATAAAATATAACATAAGTAAATTGTTTTCACATTTGATGACGTAATAAGTTTACAGGTTATGTACGCATGGTTGAATTCTTGAATTAGACCCTTATCACGGAGGTAATTAACACCTCTGCCCCTCTAATCCTTATGAAAACACTCCACTCAGGAGCTAAGGACGTATGTGGGAAATGAATGTTTTGACCCACTTTTAAGGGATCGCGGCACGGTTTTAAAGGGTCGCGGTCATATTAAGGATCGCGGCATGTCTGTTTCAAAAGTTAAGGCATCGCGGCGGCGCTACGCCATAAATGGCTGGGGAAGGCCCTGATGTATGTAGTTTAACATCGCTTTTAACAATCTTGCTGTCATTCACTACGGTGTCTACTTGCTGCAGTGAGCTCATGATTGCTCATCTTTATAGTGCTGCTACATATAGAATATTAAGTCAGTGCCTTTTACTATCAAGTTTATTAGTCGAGGCTTAGAAAACGAAGAATGGCGAGGCCCTGCTGAGCCATTCTTCGTTTTCGTGCCGAGCCTAATAATTTATTATGTAGATTATCCACATTTTCTGTATGAATTACTATTATTACCTATTTCTGAGAATGTTACGCTTATCGAGGACGCCGCCATGTTGTTGTTTTTAGCTCTACTGATCAGAGATCAGCAGAGCTTATGCCGTGGTGCGGTGTCCGTCGTCCGTCTGTCTGTCTGTCTGTCCGTCCGTCCGTTAACTTTTTTTTTGTAGCAACTACTCCTCTGAAACTACTGAATGGATTTTCATGAAACTTTACAGAAATGTTGCCTATGAAGTCTAGTTGATCCTAGCAAAAATTCATGTAGATGTGAAATCCAAGATGGCCACCAAATCTAAAAATAGGTTTTTAAAAAACAAGTTTGTAGCGACTACTTCTTGAAAACTCTAAGGGATATTGCTATGGGACTTTTTCTAAAATGATCAGCATGACATGATGTTGGTCCTTGTCGAAAATCGTTTTGATTCGACGTTAAACATGGCTGCCAGCGGCCATCTTTGTTTACATAGACTTATATAATGAAAACTTGTAGCGACTACTCCTCTGAAACTACTTGACAGATTTTCATGAAACTTCACAGGAATGTTGCTCTTGATGTCTTATTGATCCTAGCAAAATTTCAGGTCGGCCGGAAATTCAAGATGGCCGCCACGGCTAAAAATAGATTTTTAAAATATAAGTTTGTAGCGACTACTTCTTGAAAACTATAAGAGATATTGATATGGGACTTTTTCTAAAATGATCAGCATGACATGATGGTTATCCGAGTCGAACATTATTTTGATTCAATGTTAAACATGGCTGTCAGTGGCCATCTTTGTTTACATAGAGTTATATAATGAAAACTTGTAGCGACTACTCCTCTGAAACTACTTGACGGATTTTCATGAAACTTCACAGGAATGTTGCTCTTGATATCTAATTGATCCTGGCAAAATTTCAGGTCGGCCGGAAATTCAAGATGGCCACCACAGCTAAAAATAGATTTTCAAAAAACCAGTTTGTAGCGACTACTTCCTGAAATCAAAATCAATCAGTAGAGCTTCAAGGTCATTGACCTCTTGTTTGTTTGTGTTATGATGTCTGGCAACGTTACGTGAATGACGTCAGATAACGTTATGTACAATTAACGCCGAGGGATTCCGCATTGATTTGCTTTATTGGTCAGCTTGCCGAATAAAGCAAAATTTATTAGGTCACCCCTTTATTAGGCAGAAAAGTGCACATCTGCATGATAAACTGGGAAACCATGCCGTTGACACTTGACATGATACCCTGCACCCCCAGTCACATTATAAATTAAGTTGCATTTTTATATATTAACGTAAATTTTATATTTATTAAAATGAAAACAAATAAAAGAAACTACAATAAGTGAGGACTCGCCGATGACATCTTGAATACTTAACGTAGCTATCCCGCCAACAACAGCCAAATTTGATATGTACACCATTTCTAAACCTACTGACGACAAGGTATATACCTAACTTAGCTATCCCGCCAACAACAGCCACATTTGATCAAATATGTACACCATTTCTAAACCTACTGACGACAAGGTATATATTAAATATTTTGAGAATCCAAGCTATATAGACGCAATATAAACGGCTTTAACCAGCCCGGCTATTTAACCCCAAAACTGGAGCGCCATTAAGAGTTACATGAACCAACTCATAATTCATTATACACATATACAATCACAGGTATTTTAAGAACCTGTTAATAGATCTTTACTTTTAAGCGGCATATATACATTATTATATGACCTGAAACAACCGGACAGAGTTTTGATAAATAGTTTTGTAGAGTAATTTTCCCATATTTGGAGGGTTAGCTGACTTTAAAAAATTAGACCTGCTTTCGACATACTAAATAAACTCTTGAGCATCAAGTGTATGAAAAGAGTGCCAAGCCGACTACCAGTGTTTTTACATCTGAGCATCGGTAGAGCTCACAAAAACTGGATTGAATATGGCATACAATATGTGGTTACAACCTTATAAGTTGCACCTGACTGTTCCAGGTCCCATAACTCTGGGATGTGTTTTTTTACAAAAAATATATCCCTTTGAATCCTATCCATGGTTGACTTTGTTGTATACTTATGTCAGTTGTTTAGGGACATACAGCAATCTTGAAGTTTTTATCAAGCACTGAAAATTGAGTCTCGGTTTATTTATCCCTTATCGTTTTGACTTTAAACCTGCTTGCATATAATTAAATAATTTTGTGAGTTCTTATTTCTTCGTCTTATTCTACCATAGGTTTAAATATATTGTCTGTGCACTTTGATCAACAGGTAATAATATGCAAAAACAATTTGTTTTATACTATTATAAAACCGGTTGACTAGATTCTAGGATATGTGTATAATCAAGATTGCCATGTGTCCCTTTAAAGAGACCCGAGGCAATCTGGACGAGTGATTGGTGTCATTATATTCAAATACAAAGAAAACTATCATAATGTGCTTCGGTTATATTGTCTCGCCTTACGAAGAAAAAAAGAGACAAGACGAAGAAATAAAAACTCACAAAATTATTTAATTATAGGTGTTCCTTTTTGTCTCGCCTTTTCGAAGAAAAAAAGAGACATGTGTACGTTGCTTTTCCGGTGGCGGCGAAGGTGTCAACATTCAAGTATTACATTTAGGTCATTTCCTCATGTGCACAAACTGTATGCACTAGACCTTTGAAACTTTGATTGTAGTTGTATCTTGGGTAGTGTACATCTGTCGGTGACAGCGTGATATTGGAAATGCGGGTGTGACCTTCATCCTTTAAGCAAAGGGCAGATAACTTCAGGATTGTTACATTCAACTTGTGCGTTTAGGTCACAATTTTTACATTCAACTTGTGCGTTTTGTGCGCTAAACCTGTGGTTACTTACCTTGGTTATAGTTGTATCTTGGATAGTACATCGCAACATAACATCAGAAATGTGAATGGGACCTTCACCCTCCAAGCAAAGGGCATATAATGTAATAAACCCCTGTGTATTTAAACGGAGATATACAATATATCAGCAAAATGTAACTTAGTTGATTTTTTTGGTATTATCATGTTTACAAAATTTAGCTCTTATTCTAAGTCCTGCCCCTGCTAGGCGAGACATGTGACTCTGTGGATTTCTTGTATAAATGAGCACAGACATTGAATTGAGTCAAATATTATCTTCAGTTTAATAATGCATTATCAAAATGTTTGGTCTGAAGAAATTGACGACATGTTTTTTCGTTGGTAAATAATAAATATCAATTCATATGGAGATTGTATTGTTAGAAAATGTGCATATAATAATAATTTAATACAAAATTATTTGATCACAAAACAAGAATTAATTATGGCCTTAGAGCATCATACAAAATGTATATAAATGATTTACATGATTGTATACAACAAAAACTAACCGAGTTTTCGAGTTTTCAAAACCAAGCAATGGGGTCTAGTTTCGTGCATAAGCACATTGAATATAACACTAAAACATACCCATAATTCTGTCAAATTGCCTCATGTCCTTTAAATGGATACCTTTATTTGTGTGCTGTCTGACAGCTAGTACTTTGTTTTAAATATAATTATTTTTAATTATTTCAGATTTCAGAGATCATATAGAAAAGAAGACATGCTGTATACACATCACCATCGGCTCGCATTAAAGCTCCAGTAACCATGGATACCAAGCTACCTCTTGCATTACTGTCTCTGTTGACGATGTTGGCGACAACTTCTTCATTTTTTTTTTTTAATGGTTAGTTATATCAATTTAAACCCAGGGTCGAAAAAGGCTTCACATTGGGGGTCATTCAGGGCCGTCGTTTGACCATTTTTGGGGCCGAAATTCGGCCCCATTCCCCTCCCCTAAATGTATATATTTTCCCCCCTTTTCCTGCGAAAAATTCCTCTTAAAAAAAAAAAAAAAAAAAAAATATTAGACATTTTTTAACTCCAGAACAGAAAAACAGCATACAATTTGCAATTTGGAATGGTGAATTCTTGGTACCTCTTAAATAATAAAAAAACACACACTAATTTGTGTTTCTTAGAAATTCCCCTTTGATATGAAAACAACGCAAAATTCCCCTTCCTGAGGGCCCTGGCCCCATTCCCCCAAAGTGAAGGGAGGGCCCTGTCATTTGTTTTTCCTATATCGTTTATTTAAGTTGGACAATATGTATGTGGGTTTCTCCTAGCACTCTGAAAAAACTGGGGTCAGGGGTTGATACAGGATTTGAGATAAGGGGACCGCATAGCTTTTCATAACTTCTTAGATTTATTGGGAGTGCACGATGTATGTGCCCCATCTCTCGATCTATTGTATGCATCTCTTTAAGATACGTTAACCTTAACCGCTTATCGAGTTTGTTGGTGGAGGGACTATAAATCTTAGAATTACACACTCACACCCTGCCACTGGTGGGTATTTTTTCTTTTGCCTTAAATCTACCAGGTATTGGCAGATATAAACTTTTACGTTTTTTAGAACTACTGATCAAAGATCAGCAGCGCTTATGTCGTGGTGTGGTGTGTCTGTCTGTCTGTCCGTCCGTAAACTGTTTTTGCGGCGACTGCCGTATTTTACCGTGTATAGTGCGCACTTGTCGAAAATCGTTTTGGTTCGACATTAAACATGGCTGCCAGTGGCCATCTTTGTTTACCTAGAGATACATAGTAAAAACTTGTAGCGACTACTCCTCTGAAACTACCTAACAGAGTTTCATGAAACTTCACAGGAATGTTGCTCTTGATGTCTAATTGATCCTAGCAAAATTTCAGGTCGGCCGGATATTCAAGATGACCACCATGGCTAAAAATAGATTTTTAAAAAACAAGTTTGTAGCAACTACTTCTTGAAAACTAAAATTGATATTGATATGGGACTTTTCCAAAATGATCAGCATGACATGATGTTGGTCTGTTGTTGAAAATCGCTTTGATTAGACATTAAACATGGCTGCCATTGGCCATCTTTGTTTAAACAACTTGACGGATTTTCAGGAAACTTAACAGGAATGTTGCTCTTGATATCTAATTGATCCTAGCAAAATTCAGGTCAGC